>JAMKCH010034855.1:0-27858 GCA_023653785.1 Ophioderma brevispina
CTTTACTATGATTTTAAATTGAATGTGATGACTTATGCCTCATTTTAGCAGAACCTTAATACTATGTGTACAGAAAATAATTGCCAACTTGTGATTTCAGACTTAACAAATGTTTACACCAAAAGTTGAAATAACATGAAGCAGTGCTTGCTTAGATGTCCAAGTGTAATTAATAAATGTACTTTTAATTGCCTGATTTATATTTACTATGGATTCTGCATTTTATATTGTTATTTAATGATTGCCATCGATGTATTTTAAAAATTTGCTTTCAGATTTAAAACTGTCCACCTACAATGTTTTATATGATGAAGTGCACAACATTTTGTATGCTTGCTTCTTCAACAATACCGTCCATGTGTGAGTAGTATTGTTTTGGTTAACTACAGAGTGCCTCTAGCAATGTTATATTTTAATGAAAGTAATAATCTACACACTTAAATAAAGTACTTTTAAGTACTTTAATACTTAAAAGTATTTTAGTCTATTGAAATGCAGTGTAAGTGCAATTAGTTGCATAAGTTCTTTAGCTATGTGTAATCTTAATCAAAGATACAGCCATGGTATAAATTACTCCTGGGCCATTCTCCTGCTGGTTTTGATATCTATGAGGTCTATTTTTCCATAAGAAGGATCTCTCAAAGAATATATCATAAGAAAGAGGTAACATGTGGGTATGAAACCTTCAAATTATTTGCAAAAAGTACCAGGGTTTTAACACAGACACATATGTTCATGTTTTAAAGTGATTGATTTCACTTCTTGTATAACTCAATTGTGTGCAAATCCTGTCTAGGAAATGACAATGTCTAGGTTGGTAGATGCGTGATAGTTCACAAAAAGATCAACAATTTGCCATTGTCTTGTAGGCCATCGCACACACAGCTGTTTGACCCCATGTAAAGTATTTTTAGAACAATTTAAGCAATCATGGCACAATTTTGACAACTGATATAAGTAGGAACACACAAGAGGTATTATCTCTGCAAAAATCAGAAAAATCCAATGCGGGAATCTTGCCATATAGACCAATGACGGTTATAATTTATGTAACAGCACCCTCCATATGCCCTTTCTCCATAGAAAGACCTGTAGAACTAGATTTTTAAGAAAAATCATATTTGTCAAATTTGCGCAGCATGTAATTAGCTGCCTAAATAATCTAAATCAGGTGTCAAAACTGTGTCGCTGTTGATATTTTTTGCTTTATTCTGATTCTGTCATAATAAATGAGACCTTCAAACAGCTGTGCACATGACATTGCTAGCCATATCATCCACAAATGTGATGTGATCTGTGAAACCTGCCACATGTTGCACAGGACAGTTTTGAAAAAATAAAGAAAATAACTTAAAATCTGTTATATTGTACATTATTTTTTGTCAGATTGTATAAGGCGTAACTTTTGATGGGTGTATCAAAGAAGAAAGAAGTAAACAGTTATGGAAACTTAGTATTTCAAACTCTGCAGTGATAGTAAAAACTCAAAATATAATTGCCCACCATGTGGCGGGTTTTCCCAGATTGCATCACAAATGTGATCATTTTGAGGATATGTTCTGGTTATAAGAGAGACTATGGAGTCCTCTAGAATGTAGGTTATGGAATTGAGATTGAACTTATACGGGAAGCCTAACAGGCCTGCCTACTCTACAGACTGGTCACACTCACTTTTAAAAATCCGAAGCATTTACATATTCACAATGAGTTGTTTCCATCCATGTATCACGTTTGTTTTCCAGATATGATGGTGGATTGTTACAATGACTGGCATCTAACCTGCTTATCATGTAGAAAGACAACCAACATGTGATGATACTGCAATTGTACCTACTTCTGGGATCTGCCTATTGTGGCAAACGCTCAAAGTACGAACCCAAACCAGAGAACTGTTCATGTGGTTGTGTTCCCGATTGGTCAGAGGTGTGTCCCGCATTTCAGTATTTATTGTGCTGTTGCATCATTGTGGCAGTCTCTCAATTAGACACTTTAATGGGTTAGTGATTCTTATTCCTTGATCAGTTGAGGGTATAGATCATGTCTTATGTTTGGTATATTAAATGTTGTTTTTGGTCGTCCACACAAATTACATCCAGTGAAGGAGAACACACTGTCATGTCAAGATTTGAACATGTGACCTCCCCTTGTATAACGCTACTTTCTACTACCTGACACTAAACTAAACCTATCATCTATTTTGTTGCATATGTTTAATTGTCCCAACCAAATTGTGACCCCTTGAACCTCTCGTCTCGATAAGATCACATCTGCATTTGTTTTATTTACTTGCAGGAAAAATCGTGTGTCAAGGAATTCCTTTCAGAACTGTACCACTTGTCTTCTTCTGAAATACTGCGTGTCAGCATGACTGTGATAAAATCCAACCAAATGCCCCCAGGAATTCTGCAATTGAAGATTGCTATTTTTGCCATTAGACTCCTGTTAACACCGTGTACCAACTGTTCTGATGCCTCTGGAAATATGTAACAGTGATTGAACTGTACTTCATGATGTGCATTCTCTTTAATGGACATTGTGTGTTCGCGTGTATTATCCCACCGATAACATGTGTAGATACTGTAACCATGTGGGCGATTCTGCTTAGATGGTTGCACAGAGACTTGTCTGGAATCTGACTTGGTGGATATACCTGGAATAAGCAGAAATTGTACAGAGATTTGCCATGAAGATTGTGTTACAAGAAGGTCTGATTGTACCATAGAATGTTGCTATGGTGACTGTGCTTTCAATCATTCTATATGCCATATGGATTGCCAGTTCAGTTGTGATGGCGATGTCAACTGTACTCTTGAATGCGGGGCATGGTGTAATTCAACATTTGAAGAATGTGTATATGTTTGCAGTCCACCACAAATACCCTGCAATGAAATGTGTAGTAGTGAATATGGTGTATGCACAGACTATTGCGCTGATGACTGTACAGTAGAAATATGTGTTGATAGCAAATCTACCATTGATGTAATAAACACTGTAAACAATTCTACAGTAGGTGATAAAATACCTTCAACAAATGAAACATTAGGAAATTTAGCAAATGAAACATCAGGAAATCTTTCAAATGAAACATCACAAAGTCTGGCAAATGAAACGTCAACAAGTCTAGCAAATGAAACATCAGGTAATTTTTCTGCCGGTACCGGTGGAATCGACAACCACACCAGTGCAACATCATCTTGTAAAAAATCTCTTGATGATACCTGTTTTGGCACATGCCACAGAGGCTGTCAAAATGTTCGTAAAGACTGTGCCACCAACTGTTGTCTTCAAAGCTGCAGTCAACAAGAGGTCACCTGTGTGCAGAACTGTACTTACCAATGCAGAGATGAAGACTGTGTGCATGATTGCAGGTTTCATTGGCCTTGATATCTTGGATGATTGCAATGTATTGTGTTACCTACCCGATGTACTGTGCAAAGATGTGTGTGAGACAGAGTTGGATCACTGTAACAAGATTTGCTTGCTTTGCAATAGGACGAAAGATTGGGAAATCGACTCAAATACAACATTGAATGTCACTGATCATGAACAGAATCGTACAGTATTCTATCAGGAGGCAAATTTGGAGGGCAATACATCATTCTGTTCTCCAAATCAAACCAAGAATGGAACTGCTATTTGCTCAGGTTACAATGAAACTGACGTTTTAGCAACTCAAAATCCACTTTGTGCACTTAACCCAGATGAGTGTATTTATTTCTGCAATTCGACACATGCAAACTGTATCAGTGAATGCCCATGCGAGGAATCCTGCCACCTCAATTTTGCTGACTGCAAAACCTCTTGTCTTGGTTGCAGAGAACAATGCTTCACAAAGTGTGAACAAAATTGCTCCTTTGAAACACATCAATGTAAGAAGGACTGTGTGCAGGTTTTCAAGGCACCTAATCATGCCTGTACATCTGACTGTATTTTGCACTTTGACGAATGTACCATGGACTGCATGTATACTGTTGTAGTGATGGAATATGTTGACCAAACTTGTCTGGAGATATGTACACAAGAAACTATGCAGTGTCTGGAGCCATGCTTTTACTTATACGCTACACACAACTGCACTCAGGACTGTAAGCCACTCACTTTGTATTGTACTAACCACTGTCTAATTCAGTGCAATGAGAGCTTTAGTAGTTGCAATAGGAGTAATGAAAGCTGTGCAGCCAATGATACTTGCTTCAACTCCTGTTATGCTAACTGCACTTTCCATCGTGGTATGGTACCAACAGAAATTACAGAAGTCATTAGCACTACAGAGACTTGCACCCAGAACTGTGAATCATCCACTTTCAATTGTGCAAACTATTGTCTTATTCACTGTAATGAAAGCTCCCATAGGTGCAATGCAAATAATGAATCGTGTGCTGCCAATACCACTTGCTTCAACTCATGCTTAACCAACTGCACTTTCCCCACAGAAATCACTCCACATGTTAATATTTGCCACAAAAGTTGCTTTTCCGAACAACCTGCAAGTCTTACCTACTGTTCCTTGATGTGTTCTTCCAACTTTACAGCATGTTTAGTAGATTGTGCCAAATGCAATGACACCTTTTGTGTTCCTTCTATATGTATAAAAGCGTGCAGCAGTTTACTAGAAATTTGCGCAACAACATGCCTAAACCAAGCAGCATTGCATAACTGCAGTGATACTTTTTGTGCAGAGAGAGCTATTGGTTGCCTACAAGAATGTGAGAGCTGTGATATATGCCGTGTGACTTGCAGAGACGATTGTCTAAAGGATAAGGAAAATTGCTTGGGAATTTGTTTTCCTGAGTCATGTGAAGATCTTCATACAGATTGCATGCAAGAGTGTTCTTTGTGCGAGTGTCAAGACATGTGCAGACAAAACTGTTCCCAGAGCCACCAGGAATGTACTGGATCCTGTAGTGTTTCCAATGTGAGCATTTGTCAGAAGCAATATTCTGATTGTCTTAATATGTGTATTGTGCCAGATAATAGGACAAATGAGAGAAAGTGCATGCAAAATTGTACTGATCAATATAGCTATTGCACTGCAATGCAAGTTATGCATAGAACTGATAGATGTCCATGGCAAAATTGTGCTGGTGCCTTGAACAATGTCACGACAGACTACAACAATTTTACTAATGAGACTTCAGCAGATACACCTGGTTTTGACATTGTTTCTATGTCAGAGTTCCAAAGCAACTGTGGATCTTACCTGAATTTCACGCTATGCCAGCAGGAATGCAGTTTAATGCTCATGATGTTACCAGAAGTAAATGATACTTGTAATTCCACCTGTCTGTATGCCATGTTCCAGTTAGGTGTAAGCAATCATCTTAACTGTACCTATGGATGTTATGACAAGTTCATGGTGCCAGTCTGTGAACGTCATTGCCAGTCTCAGAAATCCAAGTGTCAATCGGAATGCACCAACTGCACCATGTGTCCAAACTGTGTACCAGAATGCCAATTGGATCTGCTTGATTGCCAGACAACACAGACACCACTAGCACCTATTCACAAAGACAGTGATTTGATGACACTAAATTGTACAATGTTTAAGAAGTGTCTTTCTGCTTGCAAGAAAAAAACATCTCAAAAAATGCCACTTGCAGTACAGAGTCACCACCACCAAATTGTTCAAGTGGTTTTGATGATGATTGTGTGCATCTTTGCCTTCATACCTACATTTCCACGGAGTGTAACAGTGTTGAAAATTGCACACTGTATAAATCATTGTGCTTGTCTCAGTCTCGGAAACGCAGAAGTACTTTGGAGGCCCACACTATATTGGAGAGGATAGCCATGGAGTAGCAACTTATACACTGTAAATGAATAAACCTGACTTTTTGCATGCAGGTTTCACAAAGAACTAACTTTATGTGGACCAACCTTGGTTCTTCTTATTCTAATTTCCAATTCAATCAACCTAGCGTTTTTCTGCAGAGTAGTATCTTCTTGGTCAAACTCCATGGAGTATGTGGATGACAATTTAAAAGTTAGTCATCCAGCGTTCTTGGGTCATACAAGTCCCAGTCGATCCAAAGAGAGTCAGTGATGATGGATTCAAACACACGACATAGGTAGAACGAGTGTGCCAGATACTCTCACACCAGTTAGTAGTTTAACCAATTGGGGCCAGCAACTCATCAATTTTCCTATTGTGTTGTAATGCCAAAATTTGGTGGCATTCGTTGAAGTGAAAAAGAATGTTTCAAATTTGATTTAATACCTGTTAAAAATGTTTGCAAGAAGATTTCTGTGCTAATTCACTAATGATGCCGGCTGGCGATTGTAACAATTACAATTGCATCAAAATTGCACGCCCAGCAGCAAACTGTTCTTTCATTAATCAGTTCATCTTCTGACCATGTTGAATGCCCTCATCAATTGTCTTAGGATGTCTGGAAACTGTACCCCATCTGGTGACAGTCTCAGACCAAGCAGCCACTTCAGTGTATGAAGATTGCAGTGAGTAATTGCCATTCTGTGTAACAACTGGCAGCACTGCCAAAATGCAACCACTCATTCTCTTTGTGACATGTGTGATCTTCCACATTATAGTAGTAGCATCACACAGTGTTTTGAACAATGTGACGACCCGTGGCTAAATTTGACAACTGTCCTCACTTGCGATGATGTCCAGTGTCCAGATGGATGGCTTTGTGAATGTAACTGTACCTGTGTGGAGTCAACAACTGTATCAACCAATGAGGATGGGGCATCGTTTTAAAAAGCAGCCACTGAGAATGTGACTTGAAACCTAACTGTTACACAGGAAATGTCTTCTGTCATTTGTAGTTGTGTTTGAAGAAACGATGAGTGCCATGGAGAGGTCAGTTGTGGAGATATTATTCACAATATGAAATCACCATGTAACTACTTCTGCAAAAAACTATAGCACATTCATTGGAGGAGCCATACATTTTTTAATCTGACCATCTTTGAAATTGACCTCATTTTGTAGTCTTGCGCAATTTTGATAATTCCATTTGTCCTTGGCAAGGAGTAGAAATGAAATCACTACATACCTGGGCACTCGCTAAGCCTGCCTCCACAACCTGAACCTTGCAACAAATATCCCAAACAAGCACTGTGTGGAAAGTAGGTATATCATCCTGTCTGCATCCTCTCAGACCACCATGATGTATATTGTCTAAAACCCTGTGTCTAAAACCTACAGCTAGGTAAAATGAGATACATATTTTAAATTGAGGTTTCAAATTGTTCCATTGGATTCAAATGGCTAGTATGTAACTAATTTATGCAACAGAATATGCAATAACCAAAGTCTTGTGTATCTTGCATTGATTTTTTTTTTTTATTTAGCTCTTCACCCAAGTGTGCCAATCTTCTTGGTATAGATCTGGCCGACAACACCCTCTATGCACTCTCCAGCAATGGACTTGCCAGAATCTGCAGTCACACTAGGGGAACATGACTGCTGTTGCTATGGAAGTTGATGGACATCAAGCACAGGGGCTTACAACATTTGTAAGTTCAGTCAACATTGAAGGAGATGCACTTGGTATTGCTGCTGGAACCAGAGGAACACATGGTGTTTACATCAGGGATATGGAATGAAACTTGGGAGGTGAGTATAAAATATACAACATTGCAGATTTTGTGTGAATAGACTGTGTGATGGGAACTAACCTCACAGAGCAGCTAATTAATACTTTCCTAAAATAAAATGACAAAACCTTACTCCAGTTGATATTTTCCTCTCTATCCTTACGTCTCTCAAGAAGTAAAGAACATGGCATTACACTGCCTATGTCAGAGAATAATCTGACAATTCATGGATTCTTAGAAACAAAAAGGGGTGGAGGCATCCCCGCTGATGCCTTTGTACCCACGTAGTGCTTGTACAATGTATTTACGTATGGGTGCTTGAGGTAGCCAAAAGACTGGAACAGTAATGACCACTTGTTCAGTTTGTTGTGATCTACCTACATACCTACATAACATACTACTACCTACATACACTGACATTTGTAAGCCACCTTTGACCAAAAGGATACAACGAGCTGAGAAGAAGATAACAAGGGAAGCAGAAAAAGGGATGAGAAGGGTAACAGAAAAGAACAAAGATCAACCAATTAATTGGGGAAGAGGCGACTTTCAGGATTTTTCAAAAAAGAGTCAACGGTGTAAGTGCCTGGTAGTCACACGCATGAAGCATTCCCATAGCGAGGGCCATAGGTCGAAAAAGCCTATCACCAATCACCGTCAGAGTGCGGGTCCTCTCGTCATGCAGACGGGATAACCAGTGGAGGACCGGGAGGGCGTACACAGACCGGTGGTGAATGGAAGAAGAGATAAATGTAGTGGGGGAGAAATTGTATGGAGATATTTGTATGGTGTGAACAAAAGGGTGCTGAATGGATGCTTGAACACAGGAACCAGTGACTCCTCAAAAGAGGAGAGGAATGCGTGCGTTTTGGTTTCTGAAAATGAGTCGGCACACCTGTTTTGAATTCTCTGAAGACGAGTACTATTCTTGTGGGAGATACCATGGAGGAGAGCACTACAATAATCCAGCCTGGAAAGAATAGCGGAGCACGGACAGCACTGTGGGTTTGCTTGAATGCAAGTAATCTTCGGATGCTATTCAGGTTCCTAATTCCTATTTAAAAGTTCAAGAGAACGAGACAGTTGATTCACTGAATCATCCATCTTCATGTGACAATCAACACACCAAGGTTTCTAACCTTAGGAGAAGGTGGAATCTCAACACATCAAGGTGAAACGACAGATGTTCAAGGTGTTTGAAATGCGTGAGAAGAACAAATGAACTCAGGTTCATCATCAGCTTGTTGGTAGCCATCCACGAACGCAGCTCCTTTACACAACGACCAAGCCTGACAATGCACAAGCCGCATCACCAGGGAGGTTTGGGTCGAAGGTCAAATATATTGACATCATCTGCAATATGTGATATGATGAAATGCTTGCGGATAATCTGACCAATTCTATGGGAGTAATAACTGAAAACCTGGGGACCAATGACTGACCCCTGTGGAAATGGAACACCATGCATGAGCTCGTCTCAAAGGAGGATGAACCAGAAACACAGACTTGAGATGATCTATACTCAGTAAGACTTGAACCAGAGATGGACAGGACCGCAAAGGCCAAAGTCATCAGATAAACGCTGCAGGAGTATGCCGTGGTCCACCGTATCAAATGCAGGGGACAGTTCAATCTGACTCTCTAGAACAAATAGCTTGTTGGTCACAATAGCCTCAAGAAAGAATTTGCACGCCAAACGAGCTGTTCGTGCTTATGCGCACGGCGGGTAAGAGGATTGGAGGGGCTCACCAGTTTGTTGGTAATCAAACATAGCAGTACTAAGAGGACACCACCTTTCGAGTAGTTTGCACAAGAAAGGCAAGTTCGAAACACGGGCTGTAGTTTTTCAACAGTTGATGATCTAAACCTAGTTTCTTCAAGATTAGGAGTAACAACGGCTTTCCTAAGGACAGAAGGAAAATTTACCAGTGGCAAAGGGAGGGTGTTAACATTATGACATAAAATGAATGTAGTCTTACATCATGTGTCCTCTGAAGATTAAGTGTACAGTCAATGTGAAAAATGATCAGAGAACATGGGAGTTGTGATAGGGTGCGGAACAATGAAGGGGGAGTCAAGGATAGATTGATCACATCCAGTCAAGGGTGTGTGCCATCCCTATGGTTGTACCTGATAACAATCTGGGTAAAATCAGGGAGTCCATTGATTGCATTCGCTCTCTGGACTATGACTCAGATGGTTGGTTCATTGATGGATGTTGATGTTGAAATCACCCAAGAGGAATGTTCTCCTGCAAGAGATCAAAACCACAGCAAGAAATTCTCAAATTCGGGGTTTTTAGAAATGATAAAAAAGATATAAGATGAGGATCGATATATGAGAACAAAGTTCACATTATTCGGCGGTCCTTAAATCAGTGCATGTTCAAATGATGTAGTGTGAGGAAGTTTGTCGCATATTATTTCCAGCCTCAAGCTAAACTTGCTCTTAAAACATAGCCCCGACCCCACCCCACCCTCTGTTGGTGCGGGGTACGCTTAGGACTGGTAACCTGGGAGGCTTTCCAATTCCCCCAGTACAACGTGGTCTTCGGTTACTCAACCTAGATTCCGTAATGTGAAAACAATGTCAGTGTATTTTTCAATGATGTTGTCATGAAGTATAGAAACCTTGTTCTAATGGACTGTGCATTCCATAGGCTCTAACATTCATGAGTTTGGTTTTTAGATAAAGGAGGGGAGGTAAGGGACACACAACAAGTAGGAGTATCCACTGGTGGTAGACTTTTCTTTCTCCCAGCTCGAGTCCCCCTGCGGAAGTAGCAGGTCTATATTTATACAAGTGTGGTGATGGTATGTACAAACTGGTAGGATAGTCTTGCATGTTAGTAGCACCCATTCAACTCCAACAATTGGCTTCTTGAGTTAAAACACATTGTAGCTGAATTGATTTTCCAATCAGTGGCAAGCTGAGTAGATAAAATCAATATCCAGGGCAGTCGGCTAGACACACCCTAGACTGGTTACCACTGTGTGTATGATGTGTTAGTAGTCCAATATTACTGTGCAGGCATGAGCATAGATTCAAATCAAAAATGTGATAGCTCAGGAATACTGCAAAAATAGTCACCAAATCCTTAGCCAGAGATGATCAAAAGGGTCACTGTGGTATTACAATAACTCAGTAAATCAAAATAGACTGGTTCTTTTTTTTTTTTTTGTTTTTTTTGGTTGTTGCCAGTGATGAAAGACAAAAGTTTGGAGAGAGCTCAGAGAGGTGTGCTGCCAGAGGGGGCGCTCACCAAACATACTAGATTATAAATCCTATAGCTTCATAGATCTAGATTATAAAGAAACTGATTGGATACACAATATTGTGCCCACTTAGGTTGTGTGACTGGATCTACAGATTGTTCTCATGTGAGTATTATATTAAACTTTATTGCAAAAAGTTGCTGTGTTTGTCATGGGTCTTCTGGGAGTTGGTAGAGTGAGTCGCATATGATCAATGCACTATTATGAGGCACTTCACTTACTAGTGCTGGCGTTCCACAAGATTTGGACGACGTGTCATACGCGATACATTAATACAGCAGACCATTTGAAAAAGCTCCTGACAAGAGTGTATTATGTTTATGTTGTCAGCGAAGCAAGCAGCACGTAGGGATTGCTTTGGTAGTGTGTGGGTGGTTGTGTCTGGTCAAACTGTGTTAACCCTAAACATATAGCCTTTGAGCGAGCAGACATTTGTACAAAAAGGTTTGCGTAATTAAATATGGAGACAGCCTTTTTGGGGGGGACCAAGAAAGAAAACCCTGAAACGTGATTCTTAAGTGCTGCAAAATGATGCCTAAGGGGAAAATAACCTGGCAATATTAGTGAAATGAAGCTTATGTGAGGGCACTGTGTTACTCTATATAACATCCATATAATCCTAGGACTTAATCTACAATAACTCATTCAAGTGTTAAAAATGCATTTGATATTTTCAAAATGCGCCTCTTCTACTCTGTGACCAGCATTGAATCCAAGAAAGTGCTTTCTGACTTTCTCTCTCAATGAAAATCCCATGCTGGTGAGAAAATGTGAGGGTGAGTTCATGGATAGGAAATGCATTAATTACGCTTCACAAGTACTCGCCACTATAATTCATAATTATCATAAAGAAATACGCCAGGTAATCAAGCCGATAGCAAAGGTAGGTCATTTCATTTTGACTGAAATCATACTGTCCTTTCCACTTTCAAATTAATGGAAAGTTCAAATTGAGAAACTGGCCCCATGTCACTTCTAACATGGAGTCTCCTTTGCTTTGCAGTCTCTGGTAATGGAGTGCATCCCGTTGACACCAAAGATAAGTCTTTCTGGAATGTTATAGGTACAGGCCTGCGCAAAGAATTACCCTAGACATGTGAGAGGAGTTTATATGTTGTCCGTAGGTTACCAGGATAGGCAGCAAGCAGCTATTTGGTTTTTATTGTTAAATATCATGTGTAAATTGTACTTCTTGGCAACAGTTTAATTACGTTTCATTGTATGTATAAATAAGGAAATATTTGTAAACTTGTGGTTAAACTTGGTTGAGAGTTATGGTGCTGCTTACAGACGAGTAACAAAAATGAACCTCCAGAAGAGCTCCCAATATGCAAAACGTTTAGTGCGTGGCCCTTTGTTGTATTAATATGATGTAAAAGTTTGTACTAATTTCATTTCAAAGAAAGAATGGATCCCATTTCTTGATGTACTTAAAGTTATTGACCTTTGACCAAGTTAATAAAAGCGGCACTTGCACATATTCACAAAAATAATGAAAAACTTAAATTCAATTAAAAACAATTAACACTCTTGTAAGTGGTTCTTATTATCATTTTTACATATTTAAATACTACAACGTTCTCTGTGGCCCTGCTTTCTACTTGATCGCTCTAAAAAAATGAAACAACCCTACTGCCTCAATCTCTCTCATAGACAGCAGTGCTTTGCTGGAACCATTCTTGTTCATCTAATCCTAGGTAAATGCAGAGCAACAATTGGTTTGAAGCTCTTAAAGTAGTTTGGTGGACCTTTCTAATAGACCATTCCGTTAATGTGTTCAGTGGCTCTACTGTAAAGGTCCAGTCCCATTGAAGGCCGTTGAACTCGTGGTCAATGCTGACAACTACGATTCCAACAAGTTCTGGCAGACAATTTCTGACAATGACCGCCACAATGAAGCGGTGCACCGTCTTGAATGAAAATAACACAGTATCTGATGGCTCCATAGTTGCAATCAAAACCCTTTTCCTACTGCAGGAAAGTATGTTCAGCATGGAACAATGAAAACAAATGATATCTGGACAACTTTAACTGAGAACAGAGTGTTGTAATAATGCTCTCTGTGTCAAAAGCCCATATTTTTTTAAGAACACACAACAACACAGGGATGTTTGTTTGTTTATTTCTTCTTTATTTTACTGGTCCATATTCAGAGGGAAATGTAAGTTAAGTATCCCTCTGTTCTACCATATGGCCCAGTCAAGGAATTGGATCATTCTTCATTGAAATGAAGGTATTAATGACACTTTTACATAATTGACTTATAAAGATGCTGCTTCAGAACTGTTTACAATATGGGGGGGGGGCCGTCTTTGGGGTATACTTTTTTTTTACACTCGCACCCGCTGTAGTTTTATGTTCTCTTTTGTTGTATTATAATACAGATTACTGAACTCTGTATATATGTCAAATCAAATCTCTTCTAAAAAAATTGACTAATCCACCCATTATTAGAGTAAAAAGATCCCTATGCAAACTGAGTAGCAGGGTATATACATGATGGTATAATTACATATACGCTTCACCACCTATGTATGTCCTGTGTTATTCCATAAACAGAATAAAGGACTGATACAGAGTAGGGGTGAGAAGCGTATGTTACCATGTCAACATGACATTGCTTCTTTTTGTATTACCAAACATATAATCGATACTATAGTAGCTCCCAACCCATCAGTCACCTCTGTATTTTTCGAGGTATGAGCATTAAATGAGGGGCCGTGTGCAGTGGGTGAATTACCATAACACGCTAATCTATTGAAACAGTAGTCGATAGCAGGGAGGAAAGGCAAAAAGCAATTCTATTACTTATTGAACGCATCAAGTCAACGTAAGCGCTCTTTAGCTAATTGACTCTCAAAATGACAATCGTATTGTATTTGCTTCAGTGTGGTATTCAATGTAACGTGTGAGTTGAATGTTGCTGATTTTTGAGCCCCGTGTTTTGGATTACAAAGGAAACACAAAGTCTTGCACTCTCAATGTAAAAAATGATGAAAAACTTAAATTCAATTAAAAACAATTAACACTCTTGTAAGTGGTTCTTATTATCATTTTTACATATTTAAATACTACAACGTTCTCTGTGGCCCTGCTTTCTACTTGATCGCTCTAAAAAAATGAAACAACCCTACTGCCTCAATCTCTCTCATAGACAGCAGTGCTTTGCTGGAACCATTCTTGTTCATCTAATCCTAGGTAAATGCAGAGCAACAATTGGTTTGAAGCTCTTAAAGTAGTTTGGTGGACCTTTCTAATAGACCATTCCGTTAATGTGTTCAGTGGCTCTACTGTAAAGGTCCAGTCCCATTGAAGGCCGTTGAACTCGTGGTCAATGCTGACAACTACGATTCCAACAAGTTCTGGCAGACAATTTCTGACAATGACCGCCACAATGAAGCGGTGCACCGTCTTGAATGAAAATAACACAGTATCTGATGGCTCCATAGTTGCAATCAAAACCCTTTTCCTACTGCAGGAAAGTATGTTCAGCATGGAACAATGAAAACAAATGATATCTGGACAACTTTAATGGACAGAGTGTAAAAATGCTCTTTGTGTTCAAAAAAGGGCCCCTATTTTTAGAACACAACTAACAACAAGGAATTGTTGTGTTTTGTTATTCTTCTATAATGGGTCCATATTCAGAGGGAAATTTAAGTATCCCCTGTCTACCATATGGCCCAGTAAAGGAAATTGGATCATTCTTATTGAAAATGGAAGCGTATTAATGACACTTTTACATCATGCTTAATAAAGATGCTGCCTCAGAAACTTTTGAAAATTGGGGGGGGGCGTCTTTTGGGTTTACGTTTTCCTGACTCGCCCGGTCTAGTTTTGTTCTCTTTGGTGTATATTAATTACTATTAATGAAACGTGTAATATGTCAAATCAAATATCTTTAAAAATGTGACTAATCCACCCCCATTATTAGAGTTAAAAGTCTATGCAAACTGAGGTAGCATGGTATATAACATGATGGTATAATTACATTATACGCTTCACACCTATGCTTATTCATGTGTTATTCCATAACAGAATAAAGGACATGATAAGAGTAGGGGTGGAAGAGGATGTACCATGTCAAACCATGACAATTGCTTCGTTTGGTATTACCACCATTAATGTTACTATAGTAGAGTCAACCCATCATGTCACCTTTGTATTTTTTTCGAAGCGTATGAGCATAATGAGGGGGTGGGCAGTGGGTGGAAATTAAAGTTCCACGCTAAATCTATTCAAACATGTAGTCCGATAGCAGAGGAAAAATCAATTCTATTACTTATGAAAGCATTCAAGTCAACGTAGCGCTCTTTAGCTACAGTGACTCTCAAATGAACTAATCGTATTTGCTTGCTTCAGTGGATCAATGTAACAGGTGAGTGGAACGTTGCTGATTTTTGAGCACCCGTGTTTTGGATACAAAAGGAACACAAGTTCTTTGCACTCTTTGTAAAATGATGTCAACATGAAAGGCAGATTATCTTAGCTCCGTACCGATGGTTCATGGAAACAGTTGGGAATAGGGCCACCGTTTCTTTCTCTTGCCTCCTCTCCCAACTTAATCGGCGCTGGTGTCCAGTTTTTCCTCTGGTGACACGATGGGTTGAATCTACATAGTGAACTTATTACCACAGTCATGTATATAATTGTATCTTTGTGATGAGAGGCATCCAAATGTTCCTGATTTATGGTATGCAAGTATCAAATGTAATGTTGGGCTCTTACCGTTTCATGCCGAAAGTTTTGTTGCAGACACTCCAAATGTGGTCAAAAGGAATGTAACTGTCAGTTGAAAATCGATTTTTTCCTCATTGCAAAAAGTACAATTTGTTCATTTAAAAAAAAAAATGTAACATTAACAACATTTTTTTAAACGGTACAATTCAATTAGATATTCACTGAAACTTTGTCTAGGGTGATCAACCATTTGCTGTATAGTGATTCACAAGTATTAATATGAATGTAAGGAGCTAATTTGCATATTGATTCAGATGCACCTTAAGGTGATTAGTTATTGCTTACCAAGGATTTGGTGATAATTATGTGAAATTACTCCTCTTAGTACAGTGTGTTATGTTTTCCCGTGGGATTTTGTGCAAAATTGATTTTAGCTACTTGTCAATTTTGGGGTGCGATTTCAAAAAATCTTAGGTGCCATTCTTTTTAAACCACGCCTTCAATCGCCATTTTGGATTTCAAAATGGCCGCCATTTTTCAGTATTTTTTGTCCTATACCTCGGCCTTAGGAGCAAATTAGAGGAGTGAAATTGGGGCAATACCCATGTTGTGAGACCAGGGATTTCATTGAAAGCATCGTCTTACTGTAAATGAGATGTTTGGCTACAGTGACTCTCAAATGAACTAATCGTATTTGCTTGCTTCAGTGGATCAATGTAACAGGTGAGTGGAACGTTGCTGATTTTTGAGCACCCGTGTTTTGGATACAAAAGGAACACAAGTTCTTTGCACTCTTTGTAAAATGATGTCAACATGAAAGGCAGATTATCTTAGCTCCGTACCGATGGTTCATGGAAACAGTTGGGAATAGGGCCACCGTTTCTTTCTCTTGCCTCCTCTCCCAACTTAATCGGCGCTGGTGTCCAGTTTTTCCTCTGGTGACACGATGGGTTGAATCTACATAGTGAACTTATTACCACAGTCATGTATATAATTGTATCTTTGTGATGAGAGGCATCCAAATGTTCCTGATTTATGGTATGCAAGTATCAAATGTAATGTTGGGCTCTTACCGTTTCATGCCGAAAGTTTTGTTGCAGACACTCCAAATGTGGTCAAAAGGAATGTAACTGTCAGTTGAAAATCGATTTTTTCCTCATTGCAAAAAGTACAATTTGTTCATTTAAAAAAAAAAATGTAACATTAACAACATTTTTTTAAACGGTACAATTCAATTAGATATTCACTGAAACTTTGTCTAGGGTGATCAACCATTTGCTGTATAGTGATTCACAAGTATTAATATGAATGTAAGGAGCTAATTTGCATATTGATTCAGATGCACCTTAAGGTGATTAGTTATTGCTTACCAAGGATTTGGTGATAATTATGTGAAATTACTCCTCTTAGTACAGTGTGTTATGTTTTCCCGTGGGATTTTGTGCAAAATTGATTTTAGCTACTTGTCAATTTTGGGGTGCGATTTCAAAAAATCTTAGGTGCCATTCTTTTTAAACCACGCCTTCAATCGCCATTTTGGATTTCAAAATGGCCCGCCATTTTTCAGTATTTTTTGTCCTATACCTCGGCTTAGAGCAACTTAGAGGAGTGCGAACTTTTGGTGGCAATACCCATGTTTGTGATACAGCCAGGGATTCCATTGAAAACATCGTCTAGATTGTACCTGATTTGGTTTGGCTGCCATCTTTAATTTCAAAATGGCCGCTATTTAATTATTTCTGTCCATTCTGGCGTTGAGCAACGTGGAAGAGTAAACCTGGCATACCCCTGTTGTGATACTGGGATTCCCTTAACAGGCACTGGCTTTACTTGTAATCTATTTAGCTTTGCCGCCATCTGGTGGGATTTCAAAATGCCGCCCATCTCTAATACACTTGTTTTTAACATCTCGCTCGGCATCCCAGTATAAATCAGTCCAAAATGGTAGCATGTCATGTACTCTGACTGCTAATTCCAAATTCACTGCATGCCTTATTATTTCCGTAACTCAGCCACCAGTGGAAGATTCAAAATGGCCGCCACTGACAATTTTTTATGTTTTCATTAATAATGTTATGTCAATGAAATGTAACCCACAAATATCAGTAATATCAATTACAGATTCTAATTCTACTATTTTTAACACTATGCTGAAATACCTTACTTTGATCTTGGATTGTATTTTCACGTACAATGACAAGATTATTTCACCATACTGCGTTATTTCGGAAAAACTTTAATTTGAAGGTGTAGGCATTATTCAATAAATATTTTGTGACGCAAAGAAGTTAATACGCCTCATGTTAATTCAGCTTTTTTTAGAGACACAAAACTTTTATCATGCAAACTGACTAAAGGCGAAGAAGGATTTTTTTTTATTTTGCATTCCATCACAAGAAAAAAATTGAAATTCCATTAGAAGCTTACATGACATACCTGGGTTTACCCAGTACCTAGTCAAGATAGAACTTAAGTTCTTAAGGGCATGTGTAGAGAGTGTACTCATCTACGGACGGACTGAGACTTGGACCATTACCAAAAAGCATGAGGACAGGATCAATGGCTGTTTGTAATACACCTTCTTAGCAAGAAATACTTATCAGATCATCCTTTCAACAATGAGGTATAAATGAAGATATACCACTCCTTATCAGAAACCATTAAAAAGAGCTTCCCAGTTTTTCAGGTCACTGCTGCGGACAACTGCCAACCTAATCTCTCACCTGATTTCTGGACACCATCTGGAGGAAGAAAAGCTTAGCCGTGGCAGGAAACTAGTATCCTGATGTCATTGGCTAAGATATTGGGATTGTCTTACTTTGAAATCCAGCAACTTATGAAGGATAAGGCAGCCCGGTACAAATTTGTCTCATCTGCTTTCTTCGACGTTCCCGTCTACATACAACAGATGATGATGATGAGTCGGATAGCCGTCTGGGATTGTTACGTTGTAATCATTGTGTTACCAACATCACTCATGCATTTACCAGAGCGCTTTTCTTGGGCAACTTGCTGCTTGCTGTTCTTGACATCCACCATGCACAAAAAAGTTTTCAAGAAACAATTTACATGCTGTCTAGGGAGGTCGAAACTAATCCTAATTAATTTCTGGAATAGCACCCATTTGCATTCACCGCTTGAATCTAGGCTTATCCACCTACTCTTCGATATGCCAGCAAATTTTCCTCCCCAACAGTACCTCTAAAGCGTGCAACCTAGTAGACCTATCTCGTTGTTCGCTTGCAACTCCTGGCAACCTTGCATGTATGTCAATTGTGTGCTTCGCTTTTTCCTTTTTTCTGGTGATAAGCGTTACCTCCCTGAAGCTGGGTGTTGAACACAAATCCATGAGTAATGAAGACAATGCGCGTCTGGCGAATAATACAGTCTATATCCCTGATGTTTCCGTCAGTCTTAGACGCATCAATACATGCTTGGATCAAGGGTCCTGCCTCCTCAAGTGAGTGCTCACCAATTGGAGCCATACACCTGGTTTGTTGGCATACGTTTTGTTTGAGGGTGCCAACTAAGCTCTTGCTACCTCTTGCTGCCATCTTCATATTCAGCGATTATGGAGCTTTCCCCACGTAATCTGTCAGTTGAAACTGAGACGTTGGTTCAATATGAACAGCATGTTTTCAGTGGTACTAGTTTGATATCAGAGTCGAAACTCTGATGTCAACCTTGACCGGATCAATGCCAGCAGACCTTTTTGCCATGCGTCTGAGCGTTTTATCGTGAGTTTATCATAATCACATCCTTCATCAGCCCGAACGAATCTTACGGAGCTTTGAACAAAGGTGTTGGCAAAATAGAGCAGTGTACCATTGTTGCCTTAATTGATAACTCACACACCTTCAATTGCGTCTATAATGCCACAAATTGTATTGGATCTCACTGCTTGATGTATCAGGCCAGTGTTAAGTCTACCTGAGGGTCACTTGGTGGTTCCCTGTTATACTCATCAATGACAGGACAAAAGTCTCAGGTCATTTGAGATTAGAAGGCCATCGGAGGAGAAGAGGAGTGAATTCTGTGATAACAATAAAACTCTGATAAGCTGTTCCAATGTTTGGTCACGAACAGATTGTGAATGGACTGCCCTGACTTAGTCGCCCATGAATCACTAGATTTAGTGCCGACACTCCCAATTGTCGTGTCATTGCACTTAAACATTCATTTATTTGGGCAAGACAATTGGTACAAAAACCAAGTCGAGCATAATTGTAGAGATCAGGAGCAAATTAGTATTTGACCAACTTGCTCCCCAAGTGCATCGAGACCAGCTCCCCGCTCCCACCTCTCCTGTCTACTTGTGGAAATCAGTAGACCTTTCTTTTCTACCTGCTTCATATAACCAGGAGAATTCTTTTGCCATCTGTGGAAGGTCTTGACCAAGTTCAGCTCGGATCTGGACTCTGAAGATTTCTTTCCCTCTCAAAGACATCCACCCATATCTTCTTGTCTTCATATTGAGCCTATTGTGGAGTTCTTGACATTTCAATCAGATTATTGTATACAGTTTGTTCTATAGCTGCAAAGTTGCTTGTTAAACAAAGAGGCGGTCATAGCAGACCATGAAATTTGGTTACATGGTACTCCTACATAGACGCTTAAAATGATTTAAGAGATTTTATGGATTGTCGATGTTATTGGTGTAAAAAAGACCAACTTCAGTCTTATGGATTCAATATACTTTTCGATAGCATGAAGTTAGTCAGCCAAACAACATGGACCCCTCACCAACTCTCAAAGCCATTGGTATTTCCTGTTGAGATGCAGTTTCATTGCCCTTTCGTGGTGCAAGTCAAGATCAAGTGTTATGACCGTTTTGTGATTAGGACCTACAACAAAAGTGGATATCCCTTGAGCACGGCAAGCCTGTAGGCACTATAAAGGGCAGTATAATCAGTTGGAGGTCTCCTTAACAAATCTGGTTTCCATTATGGTGCCACTGAGATAGTCCGGAGAAATTAATCTGAACACTTCGGGCTTGCAGTAGTGGAAAGTATATGACGGCTTTGCAGTAGGCCACTCGGAAAAAAAGTTTTCAGGTAACGAGCGGCGGAGAAGGTAGATCGAATACCTCGTAGTTCTCCCATTAAACTTTAGCCCCATTGGTGGCCAACGTGTTGTTGTCCTTGGCAAGATACACTTTAGTCTCAATTGCTTCGTTTACCCAAGCGATAATTGGGTAGCTGTTATGGGGGATATTACCATCTAAAGTGCTGATGAGTTGTGCTCCTAGCACATGCAAGCCACCAAGATGAAGCGAAATGATTGTGATGACGATTTCCTGATGGGCAGCGGTAATAATAGTTGGCAATCGCGCTTGAGCACCCCGCAGGGTGGATTTTTTGCGCATTATAATCAACTTATTATTATTAATGTCCTTTATTATCCCACCCAGTAATTACCAAAGCTGCCCGGCAAGGTGAAGTCTCACTTAGTCTGTTATAAATGGTGTCTTAATAGACTTATTCGGATTATAAAATCGAGACGTATAACGGATTATAAGATCATCAGGCAGTTTTCCCAATTTGGACTACCTATAATTGAAAGTACGATGGGGGCGAACTAAACCAAATTATACAAATACGGAAATGCTTTTAATATAAATCCTGTATCAGAACATGGGTATTGGCACCACTTTCACTTTTCTACGTTACTCCAAGCCAAATTTGGACAAATGTACATCATGTAATTGAAAAGAAGGCGACCATTTTGAAATTCAAGATGGCGGCCACCCAAATTAGTGACAAGCAAGGCAATTTTTTTAATGGAATCTCTGGTATCACAAACATGATATGTGCCACCATTTTTAACTATTCTAGTTGCTCATAACCTAGATACAGGACATCACATAGTTGAAATGGCGGCCATTTTAAATTCAAGATGGCGACCAAACCAAATCAGTTACAAGTAAGACAATTGGCTTCAATGGAATCCCTGGTATCTTAATTTATACTATTAATATCCATTTGTCTTGTTTTGAAAGTAGCAGTTACGACTTTGACAACTTTTGAAATACGTGAGATTTTAAGCAATTTGCAAGCTGGACATTGAACAAAAGAACACATGATAATGATTAAAGGTGCAAAGAAGAGAAATGGCATTTCAGATGTCCTTACCCGATTGAAGCCTCCACTTTGCATACACTCACCACCAATTATCGTGGGAAACAAATTTGCGGTTTTGAGTCAGAACAATAATACAATTTACAATACATTCACTATTGTGTGCTAATATTTGATGGTAACCATTACGGTGGCAGGTTTTTGTTGCTATCTTGGGAAAGAACTGGATTTGAAATGCTGAAAATTCAGGAAAACACTTCAAAAGATAGACCTTGTCATCTGATTATCAAATTAATTACTATTCCAATTAGAGTCGGTGGGGGGGGGTTCCAAAAGATCATGGTACAGAGCACCTTTGAAAGAAATAGTGCTGATGTGGATTCCCTAAAACTTGCATCATGCATCCCTGAATAAGCAGTTACTAAAATTCAAACCTTGGTTTAACATTTAAAATTCTCCATTTTAAATGTCCAGAAACGTTTTTGGTTAAGATTTATGAATTATGTGTAATTGTGCTTGGAATTGTAATCAATATAATGTAGGCTTTCTCATTATTTCATAGTGTTTTAACGTCTTCTACTTCAATCTTGTCTTATAAATTTGCTGATTTACTTATAATTTGTTTATTATGAAACAGTTCAACCCAGGTTCATGTGACTTTTAGTCTAATGTCACTCTGTTCAATAATCTCAAAAACAATCTTAACACTTGATACAGATATTGTGAACGTTGCTGAATGCATAACCCTACAATCACGCTGCCACAGAAAACTCATATTTTTTAAGTAAGCAGTGTTTGTGAACTCTTGTAGTGATATACATAAAAAGCCAAATGATTTGCAACCATCTTCAACCTGCAGATAATAATTTCATTTCCCTGCCTAGGATATTACTTGGTCAAATGTAAGGTTTTGCCATGAAAGTGTGGGGGGATGTTATTTTGGCAATAGACACTTTCACTATCGAGATAGCTATACTTGCCAACACACAATATTTCATTAAATTTCACCACATAAATTTCCAAGATATGGCTGAGTAAAGTTTAGCAGTTATTGCAAACACATGAAATGGAGCTTTTTCCCCCTAAACTTAAAAAGGGCATTTCGTGATCCACAAGCCTCATCCCCATCTTACCTCAAAAAGTTGAGATTTTTATATCATCTGAACCTTTAGCCTTAGTAATTGAATGTGTACCAATCTTACGTTTTAAAATTCGGTCGTATCTGTAAGAAAATTCATCACAAGTTTGTCATTTCTGTCCGTAACGGGCAGAAATTACAGCAGCGGGGCCTATGGGACCGTGGAAACCAGCAATTGCTCATAACACAACACAAAACTGCAATATCGGGATCAACTCAAATTTTGAAATCAGCTTTTCTCCCTCAAGGAGTCTAGTGAACAATGAATAAAACAGAAGGTGCTGGAATCACGACGTGCACCTTTAAAGAGAGACTAGAACTTAGCAGAAAGTGTCCGCCCCATTTTTTTTCGAACACCATTTTGCATATTGTACAGTCTTACTAATTGAGTTAGTCAATATGCTGTCGTAATGTAATAAGATTATGTAGATTACGATTTTGAATTTGCTGTCTTGCATGCTTTCTTTCTATGGGGGCATTCCGATATCAGAAAGTTCAGTTCAGAGAGTTTTTGGGTTTCTTTTTACTTGCTTTCTAATAAGACTTTTCGAACCATTCCTGTTGGGGTTCTACACAACCGATCAAGCTCCGAAACGCGAAGTACAAGCTTGTATTTTATTTGTGCCAAAAAATCTGCATATTAGGTAGGGTCCATTTTCGCGGCGAAAAAAAATGGTGTAGGTATCGTTGTAGGTCCCACTTAAGACATTCAGTGACTTAACAAATCGAATCCTAGAACAACTCGAGGTAAGCGCTTCATTTTTTTTTGATGACTTAGACAGATGTCAGGATGATCGCTGATGTGCCTAAGATAATAACCGACTTTTTTCATCAGCACATATAGTTTGCTCATTATGCCACGTAAGTGCTCTAGGGGAGTACAATGCCCTTCATGATACATACATTTAGATCAAACACGCCGGTGGGAGTGTATTGATGGATTCCGCTATTTGGTAAGACTTTTCCAGTACTGTTATCAAATTTTTCACATCTACATAAATGCTGACGTCGTCTCCCTCCGCATGCCAGACCTGTTGTAGACCTTTTCATCACCGCACTACGAATTGTTACAAGTAAATAATGGTGCGGCGCCCTGAAAAATCTACTCCAACAACTTCGCAGCCGAGACCAGTCCGGCCAAAAGCTGCTGATGGTTCTTGGGTCGCCAGAAGTGCGGCGCTATATGGGATTACTTTACCTTATGACCAAGGCAACACCAGATGCACTATGGACAGTGACACTTCCGCTTTCTTCTTTGTCTCGATCATAACTGTCCCATCGGGTGAAACTACTATTGACTGAAAAGCACACGCTTTTGTATCAGGTTCGTTATTGCAGTGTTTAAAAACGTGCACTGATAAACGCCATACACATAAACACTTTAACATGTGTAGTGCCATCCACAACTGCTATGTGTCCCTTGTTTGTTACTGCTACATCGTAAGGGAGAATAATTTTGCTTCATGTTATCTCCAGGTGATTCCAGACTGCATCTGTACCTGCCATCTTCGGTGAAACATTCACTCTCAGAAGTTCATAGTCGGTGATAGCAATGTCGTTGTTCTCCCCACTGTAATCCGGCGTCAGCCTGCTTAATGCTCTCCTATGCATTGCCTCCTTGCCAAATTTCGCGACTCTCGCCAGTTTGAACCTCGGTTTCTTTTAATAGGTAGCACCTTCTGAAGAATTGGTGTGTGGGGATTCAGTTGACACGTCCTCTAATGGTAATGACAAATTAACAAGTGAATCAGTAACGTAAAGGGTAATTAGTAAGTACACAACATTCCTTTGCTTACGAAGAAAAGAACAATTGATTTTGAATTTATTCCTTTAACAATGGAAGGTGGGTGTCCTGTACATTCAGAGAGATCATAAGATAATGGTTCAAATTCGAACTAGTCCTACTACCATGAGTTGAGGCTTTCGGTCAGATGTAACCATAAAATGAACCCTTTTGTCAGAAGTTTTTTCGATATTGCAACTTCGTAGTCCAAACAAAGCTTTGAATTACCCGTGAAGGGGGTCAAGTGTAAAATTTTTCCAATTTTTTTTTCTTTTCGTATAGTCCGGCGTAGTCCAGTCCGGCTACAACGGTAAGGAACAGGGCACTCAATTCAGTTGACTCTCACGCAACATTAGTTTCACGCTTTCTTCCGTTCTCGGCTAGAGCCCGGACATGACTCCCGCCGGACTATAGTTGCTTTTCCCACCGTTTGCGTTACCAAGTGGCATATTATTTTAAGAAATATAGCCCTGATATAGAACACATTCCTTCATAGGCAGGACCTTCAATCTCTTATTACACTTTTTGTGTTTGGTATGACTGTTCTTCTAATAAAACATTATATGGAAGGCCGTTGTTGTGTCGTCCGCAAGAATTGCAGAAGGCACATAGGGATCTCGCTGGCCGTATGCCTATATCTGTATGTGGTCTGTGTCAAAATGTTAACCCTTAATACAGTGGCGGTAGCTAGCATGTTCGGGGCCCGTGGACCAAAACACCAACCGGGGCCCCGAGGTTACGTGGTTTGCGACTTTTGCATGGTCTTCATAATTTTTCACTTTTATTTTATCGTTTCCTTTTTTACCACAGGCCACTGGCTTTGCAAGCGGCCTAGTAAAGACACAATGAGAAAAGGAATAATGCCAGATGCAGGAGAATCGTGCTACCTCCCGCAATACACAAATACTGCAACACAATTTTTTTTAAAGGTCCATGGCCCGATCGCTGATAGCCACTCGTCCTCCAGAAGCCCCAGATTTTACTGGAAGTGGTCAACATTTGGGTATCGAAGAAAGCTAATTTTTTCTCATTTACCCTGTGAAATCTTAGAGCCAAAGGATGTTGGGTTTGGAAGTTACGAGCGAAAATGTGCTCCATTTTGGTCGCCCAATATTAATTTACACATTACTCACGGAGCTACAAAATCACGTTTTTAGCTCTCGCAATCAAACGGATTGAAATATCCGGCGCGAACTTTATAGATGGGGTTTTTGAGTGCAGCCATCTATCAGATGAAACTTCATATCCTTAAATCGGGCCCATCCCCCTTTAAGGTAACACTTGGAATCACTGCAACTTAACAATGTTGCTAAAATGTTTATTCCAGAACAAGAAGTAATTGGAAAAAAAGACTTATACCTCGTTAATTATTTTTATAATCTATTGTTTTCTTCGTCGAGTATTTGGCATAATAATGTAACTTGGTTATCAATCTATGCAAATATTGAATTCCAAAATTAAAACTTTTCGAGCGGAACCTTTGACCAACATACCATCATTCACGCGAGAGAAATTTAAAGAAAAAATGTTTACTCATATACATCTGAATTAAAATTAATGAGTAAGAGCTTCATAATACATAGAGCCCCGCATCCCTTTCGAAATTCTTGAAATACGTGTTAGAGATTCTCTATCTCTCTCTCCTCCCTCCTTCCTCTTAGGGCCTTATCTTCGGGGCCAATTCCCCATCTCTGCAGAGAAAACATAAGCTCTTGGGCTCATAACACTGCCACCGAATCCACGCTAAACGAAAGCATGATTTAGTCTTCAAGGGCCCTCCAGGGCATTTCCCTCAAAACTCGTTTTTTTTCCTCTAGAACCTTTCCGGGGCCCCCAAGTCATTATTCTAGAAATTTACTATTTGGTCAAATAGGCCCAGAAGGATCAAACCACCATGTATGTTTAAGAAAGTGAGGAACTGGAGAAACGTAACCAAGAAGAATTAACCTACCAGACATAACGTTGCAACTGCCTCTGTAGCCTTGGGACGACTGGAAGGAGAAGGCTTCCAACTTGCCTTAACAGCTTTTGCAATGGGTTTTGAATGTAATCAGGTACCTTTGGTTCATGTTATTGTGCCAACCATGTATACTACATGTGCGGTCTCCATTCCGTTCAAAGGTTCCTTTCCTGTTGCCATTTCTAACACTAGCATTCCTCTGCGTAAAATCAGACCCGACATTATAATGGTCATCTCTGTGTCCTTCAGGAGCCATGTAGCGCGATGTTCCTTTTGCCGTTGATGTGGTCATCGTTCTTTTGATTTCTCTTGCTAGTCCAAAATCGGAAAGCTTCAAGAGGTTATTTTCAAAAAGCAAAGCATTGGAAGGCTTAATTACTCGTTGTAATGATTTTAATTCTTGTGGCAGATATTCCCTGCAAGAGTTATTCCTTTTTGACCATTTAACAAGAAGGTCCAAATGATCAGATCAATTGACGTTTGAGATAGTCATGTAACTGTACCGAATGGAGCATATTCGAGCAAGATTATATGGATGTTCATGCGAGCATCCATAAAGCCATATAATTTCACGATGTTTGGATGACTTTAAGTTTGTCCATGAATTTCAATTTCTTCTTCGTACTTCAGCAACCGATTTGGCGGCTGCCTGATGTTTTTGACATGCTGCGTTTTTAAAGGTTACACCGATTCCGTGCGAATCCACCTTGCCGAGCTTTTCATGGCAAACAAGATCAGAATCTTGTAACGTAACCTGCCCTTTCGTGAATGATCTTCGAACTTTCTCTGCAAATTAAAAAAATAAGACAAGGATTGATCTTTCGTTTTTATTCTTCTCCATTACCAATAAATATAACTGCCTTAAACAAAATATCATTGTGAAATTTAACTACTTAGTGTCTCCATTTACAAGGGGGATGAGTATTTTAATCTTTTAGAGATTAATACATACCCAAATATCATTTGGACTGGTATCCTTCGCAAGAAAAATATTCACAAAAAAAATTTGAACAAGCATGTGAAAACAAATTTCTTTTAGATTGGTGGAATATTTTCGGGCAGAGTTCCATATGTAACCCCTTCAAGTTCCAACAAGTAAAAATGATTTTAAATTTCTGGTCGTTGAGGGTTAGGGTTTATGTTCGATTAATATTTATCTGTGCTAATAAGATCACGTCACTATAAAAGAAACGAGTGTTAAAATATGGGCATGGAAGAGTTCCCCAACAGAAAGAATGAATATTATTTACCGACTTTAGCTTACCAATTTGACATCATGGAGCCGAAGCCCTGATTGGCTATCGTTATGTCTCCATCGCACATCAACTTGAATGGGCTATTCCTTAGTGCAATGGCTGGAAATGATAAAAATGAGGTACGGAATA
>JAMKCH010034856.1:0-23000 GCA_023653785.1 Ophioderma brevispina
AGAATTGCCACATATATTCAAAGGAGTTAATGGTTATGTTTCATTATGATATAGGTCGTTGACCTTAAGTTTTCTTCTGAAAGCGCGGTAAATTGAATACAAATGAAGTTAAGCAATAAGTTACGGATTTTAATTCTGCACAAAGTTGTTAGGTCAAAGCTTGCCAGCAACATTCTGGCATGATGTTTGTTTGTCTTTCTTCCTTTTCGAATAAATGATGAAAAACATGGACAAAGTTAATTGAACACGCACTATAGAAGCTCAAGATTTATTTATTTGCGAACGAGGATAAGTATTTTGCGCTTACGTCATTAAAAAAAGACTTCGTCTATCTCACGGTGAATTAACATAACAGCACCACAGACAATGAAACATCTCTTGGTTTGCCCAATGTTGGAGCAACAATGCACAGACAAAGAACCACGCGGAATTCAGTGAAGTAGCTGACATTGTACCCATCTCTGGCTGGATCATATTTGAGAACCACTCTGTTTGGACACAATAAGAAAGGCTGTGGGATAACAATATCTCCAGTTCAATCAATATCATCAGCTCAGCCTTATAATTACCCGCAGTATTTCTAAAATGATAATTATTGGGAGAATGTCTAAAAATATCTGTGAATCTCGCATGCCGGACAAATGTAGACATAGGCTAAATTCATTACACTGAGTACAAATATTACCTGGACCATGGTTCATTTGATATCGACAGATCAAGGGCCCCTTTGATATTGGGTGATCCGATTGACAGTTTCGCTAACTATACAGTTTTTTTATCGATTTCTCCAGTTTTCTGTCAGGCACATCCACACGGATACATTCCCAGGGATAAATCTACATGGATACATCCACAGGCACATCCACTGATTGTTACGGAAGCGACGGTTTACAGTATGCGTATTATCAGTCATGTGAATCTGAACTAAGAAATATTATTTTGTGGTGTACCTCAGGGTTCAGTATTAGGCCCATTGCTATTTATACTCTATATTAACGATATTTGTAACACGAGAAGTATCAACAATTACAATCTTACGAAAAATAAGAAAGTTTTCACTGATCAATCCGTGCGAACATCCGGTCTCATTCTGTGAAACAAGTTGGGAAAACATCTACAAAATTTGAAATCAGTAACTCACTTTCGCAAACAATTCAAAAGTGAACTTATTTCCAAATATAAAGAATAGTTTATGCATTACTTTATTTATACTGCAAATATGTTGTTGATGGCTATTTGTGCAAACTGAATCATGGTGCATTGATCACTGACCGTTTTCTCGTGCTTTGTTGATGGTATGTCCTTGTTTTAAGATATGTTGTAACATTAACTTTTGACCCAAGTCTGGTCTTATTGGCCATTTGGTCAACTCCTCCATAAAGTTTGCTCCTGTAATTTGTTTTTGTGTAACATGATTTTTTTATAGAAATAATAAAGTTGAAGTTGAAAGTTGAAGTTGATGAACGACATATTACAATCAGGTGGCTTAAAATACCACGTCACTAATCCAACCCATCGACGTGACCACATCCTAGATTTACTGGTTACGCACAAACCTCATGACAATGTCTGGAATACGACTGTCATCCGCGGTCTTTTATTGGATCGTTTTTGTGACGGACCGATCTCGCGCCCTGAAGCGAGTGGTGAAGTCAAAGAAAATGTGTGGTATCAATCTGGATATCATTCACAAAGACATAGTGTGAAGTCCTTAGATGTCGCCATGAGGAATGACGGTAACAACATGGTTTTTTCAAATTATAGGAAGCTACTGATATCCTGCGCGGATAAGTCCCGTAACACAGCCCTGTGGAACCCATAGGCTACCGTCACATGATCTGACGAAAGCACCTCTTACTGATATAGATTAAGGTGGCTGTGAAGTCAAGAACTTAGTCAAATTGCCAGTTTTTAGTTTTTTTCATGTTTAACGACATTAACATGTTTTCTTTCCATATATTTTTAACAGAATCTATATATATTTATTTTTTCTTCAGATTTTGTTTCATTTTTACTTTTTACTATTGTTACGCATTTTTGACCAAAAACAATCACAATGGCTGAACTGCAAAAGGGCCGGGTATTTTCTTATTACGCAATACGCGTCTTGTCTATTCGGCTCGCGAGATGTAATGATCGCATCAGAACCGGCCTTGATGCATGGATTCGATATGACGCATACTCATGGTAACTTGTATGCAATGGTATTGTAAAATGGTTTGCCCACGTGAGATGCTTTGGTAAACAGGAATGGGATTTTAATTCACGATTTGAGCTCATAAAATTGGTTGAATTTGATCATAAGTAATCCAGATGAAGCAATTTGACCGATGCAGAAGCAGTGTGAGAATAAGAGATGAAACGTTGGTATTTTGGAATAAGGCTATATTTTTGTAGCGAAACTGACAATATTTGGACAACATGCGATTTTCCCTCTGTGTTCACTTTCGGTCGATATAATTCATTATTTTCGGTCCTCAGTCTCGAAATCCATATCAGCGACAGGTAAGAAATGAAATGCAATCGTATAGAGCATATAAATAATAACACAAAAAATATTTTTAGTTTTTTCATTTTTTGGTAAAAATTGTGATTTATGTCACACTTTGAACAATCTTGGCGTTGTCCAAATTGAAACACGCGGTTTTTTGGCTTTTTTTGGCAATAATTTGATAAATAGTGCAGAATTTGAAAAGGGGGACATACCGACCCTAGAACTAAGACTCTTGGAACACAAAAACGACAGGCACATTTTTGTAACATTCTATATTTTTTATAGGGAACCAAAAAATGAGTGAAAATCACCATTTTTTTATGATTTTCTAAAAAAATACATATTTGTAGGAAAAAAATATTATCTTTTTTATCTTTTTTATCTTTTTTATCTTTTTTATATATATGTATACTTTTATATATGTTGGAACCATTAAGAAGATACGGCAAAAACAGTTCCTCCTTCGAATTCATATAGTGTGTTTGAATGTTTTGCAATATGGTGCTGTTTTAAGCTGCTGCCTCAGAGTTGCATTGTTTCTGTGTAGTAATTATTAATAAGTTTTAAGTCTCTCACAATTAAATAAATCTTGAAAAAATGATAAATCAATAGTATGTTTTTATTTTGTAAATTTTAATACGCTTCCTGCCATTGGGATCTATTGACAACACAATACCTATTAAATAAGAAACTTTCTCCCTCTTAAAGTTTCGGTAAAGGTAGGACCAAGTGAAATAAAGCTTGGTCATGAAATAAAAAATGAATTGAAAGAATTTCTGTGGTGAATTGGTGCCACTTTCTTAATGCATATTTGTTTATTGTAACCTTGTAATAAGGTGCAACTTTGAAATAGAACAGATTTTTCGTAAATGGACATTGTGTTGGCGATATTGATCACATGAGGCAAGAAAGGGTATCAAAATTCATTTTATGTTTCCGTGGCATACGGGGGGGGGGGCATTTAGAACATGCTGCGTTAACGGTTTTTATCTTAACTTTGCTATTCATGCATTACTCTTTTTATGAGAGTGGTTTTTTTATACTAATACTCTTGAAGATTTCTAGTGATCTTATCTCTTTAGTTTCAATGTCAGTAGGTTCCAATTCCCGTGATGCTCTTGGTATAAATGAATACTTGAACGTCTTTTTCCTGGATACTTCATCATATTCCGTTTGTTCGTTTCCTACTTTTTTACTGGTCTCATCCCTGTGCACATTCGATGGAGGTAAAACTGAACTGGTCCAATACAATCTAATCACCCTACGTCAATCATCAATGTATCATCTGTAATCATCTATCAGCAATCACCCAATCTCCACTCATCTAGGCATCTATCTATCATCCATCACCATCACCTCTATCATCAACATCTATCCTCATCAATCCTTGGGACAAGGTACGTCTTTGTAGCAATGCGGGTTGAAAAAATGTAAATCTCCCGGGAAGATAGTCGTATTTTCACAGATTTCCCACTATATCTTAGGTATAAATTTCCTTCCCCTCAAATGGCCAAGTTTCCCTCCAATGGCCAAGTTTCCCTCCAAATGCTAACTTTCCTGGGAATGAGCTTCCAAATTCCCCACTTTTCGAGCCATGGGGTACACAAGGATCACTTTTTTTTTTCCGCGATGATGGGCTCAACGGGCTCATATTGACGGTACGCACTTCATTTGTAGCCCGTACTTCCAAGTACAATCTTCTAAATCTCGCCTGCATTTGTACTACTAATTCAGCACCATGTTGGGTAAATGCCCAAGGTGTACATTGTTTTAATTTAGTATTATTTTATTAAATTAATTTTCAAACAACTTTTGTTTCATGATATTTCTTGCTTTGATAACCTTAAAGACAGCATTTGTATTTGATCCCATCTCTTCACTCGACACAAACACGAAAATAGGTGGATCAAGATACTTTGAAGGGTGTCAGGGCGTGCTGTGTTCAAAGATCTTTAGATTAAGTACAACGAGATAATTTTGGGGCATCCATAATTGTGGCAAATGTAGTGATTTCATACAGATAAGACTCCCAATAAATTTCTTACCCAGTTATTTTGGGCTAACAGAAATGCCTTGAAAGTGAATAAAAAAGCCGATTTACATTTTCAGCTCATTTTCATATAAACATACACTGAATTTAGTATTTTGCTCCTATAGGTATTAGAACATTTAACAACCTGATGTACCAAAAAAAAATTCAGCGTTAAATCCTTGTTATGTGGTTGATATTTTTGATGAAAGCCTTACATTAGTGCAAAAATCATAATTTCACAGTTTTAGGGTACATCGTTATTTGAAATCTCCTCTCGCTGCACATAAGCCTCGCTGCAACCTTTCATTTGTGCGATTTGTCGCGTACATGAAAATGTGTCTTCCGTTTATTCGATGATCCATAAAGTAATTCCACGTTTCAATAACTCGTAACATCTCGTGTACGACTAGGGCAAGCTAAAAGGATCATAATGTATTGCGACAAAGCGTTGCTTTTTGAAGCATGTGACCAAACGTTATGACCCTTTGGCTTGCTTTCTGAGCAAACGTTTGCTTAAAGGTTATTCTATTGCTTACCTAGCAACGCGTTGCTTAAGCAAAGAAGCAAAGGTCAGAACGTATTGGTCCACCTCGTTTGCTTTTCTTTGCCAGCAACAAGGCAATGGGTCATAATGACTGATCCGAACACGTTTTGCCTTTGAAATTGAACCGCGTTTCAAAGCTCTTATTTCATTGGCTACCTTAGCAGCGCGTTGCTTGCTATCCAATCAGAAAAGTGTTTTTGGGCCGATCTTATTAAACGGAAGGCAACCGTGCGCCAATACGGTATAATGACCATTTAGCTTACCATATACTTTATACTTCGTTACAAATGTGTCTGTATATGGGAGTAGCAGGTTTGATATTTCCTATTTCGCACATATTTATATACCTGTCCACTGTCTATAATTGTAATTACATTTTAAATGCTAATAACCTATGTTGTTAAACAATTTGGTGGCAGAACAAACAATTTTTGCTCTGGAATATACCCCGCCTGATAGAATAGAAAACCCCATCGCACCGTTGCCTTTTTCCTGGATAGTTGAGTAATAATACCCTCGCTGCTTTGTTTTTAATGCAACGCCTGTTTAAATGTTTTGATTTTGTTCTTATGCTATAACTCATACTTGTCATGGAGAGAATAGAGCCAAGGGAGAATGCACTGATTGATATTCATATGTGGAACGGGACAGCCGAATGTTTTCCTGCTTGGAGCTGAGAGGATTTAACATTTTGCAGACGGCACGGCTAATCAGGACCTTATAGAAATGGATTTAATTGAAGGAGTTAAGCGACCTTGAACGACTCTTTTAAGAAAACGAGTAGGCACTTAGTATAAAATCATACCCCTCACATAAGGCAGGAACGTCAATGCTCCTAATCACATACAAGGAAACAAGAGTAAACCTCTATAAATACGCATTCCCTACATGAGACCAGGACTTCAATGCTCCTAATCCACATACAAGAAAACTAAGAGTAGCACTGATAACATAACCAGAGTCCTTAAAAAGACAATCTGCCCTAATGAATTAGCTTCCTACATAAGGCTTGTTATATTGTTTTGCATACTTAAGGCCTATACCTGAAATAACTTTAACAAAAGGAGGAGGTATTACGACAACGATACCAACATTATTTGTGCAATATGGTACACAAACCGGGGTCTCCGTATTATTCCGAAGGTTCATAATTATTCCGAAAAAGGAGGAGCGTGGCACAGTGGTTAGAGGTCTTTTCCTCTGGTGCAAGAAGGTCCTAGATCAAATCCAGTAGGACCATGTAAAAATCAATTATCCCGCTCTCCCCATGGTTGTATCTGAAAGACGCGGGGCAGATAATCCATGACAAAGACCTCGCTTAAACAGTCTATCCCGATAGGGTATAATTTTTCTGTTGTAAGGAGAACCATGGGGTAAACCCTGTGGGCCCGTTGTATCTCCTTGATTCAGCTGTTTTATGCCACGATATGCCCTGACATAACAAAATACTATTATAGCCATTATTCCGAAAATAACATAAGGTCGTTATTCTCGAACTTCAGAATTATTCTGAATTTTACTTAAGGGTCATAATTCCGGGTAAATACCAGTAGCATGATTGCGTTGAACTCATACTTCCTAAGCAGCAATTGTGGGTTTTTTATTCATTATGGTTCATTATTCCAGGATTATGGTTAGGGTTAAGGTAGGTTAAGGGTTATAGGGTTAGGGTTTTATGGTTAGGGTTAGCGTAAAGTATTTCCTGAATATTGAATCATACTTTTCGGAATAACGACCCTTATGTTATTTAGAAAAAGATCCTTTTGATATTTTGTAAATAATTACGCCTTATGGTTTTTTTCTGGATGAGTGTTGTCGGAATATGACCCTCATGTTCTTTTCGGATAAATGACCTTCGGAAAACAACCCTTCGGATTAATGACCCGTGTGTTCTTGTTCGGAACAATGATCCTTCGGAATAAAACCTTCAAGAATAATGAATAGTATCCTCCAACATTCTAATTGCATCCCTTAGGGATTTCTGATTAGTTTCAAACTATTCCAAAGCAATTTGAGAACAAGATTTACAAATGTTCAAAGCAAAGCAGTGTATATAGTCGAGTGCCGTGGGCACAACAATGAGAACTGCTCTAGTCCTTTCCCTATTAATATTATAAAACAGTGATTTTCGTTAAGCCCTATCACAATTTTGCTGACGAATTCTTGCCCTTAGCATTCACCCTCATCGATTCCAATAGCTGCAGGTACTTAATTATAACTATCTATCGGAGAAGAAACTAAAAATGCGACCCTGGATCAGAGTATTATTGTGTGCGTTGCTATAGAACCAATGGCGTTATTATGGTTTGTTTAGATCCCGGTAAATGCGAAAAAGAAGTGTTTGCGTCATGTCGTTTATGGCCATGGCACTCTTGGTGCCCGCTTGAACCAAGCAAAAGCCATCACAACAATTAGGCGAGCTAACCAAAATAAGAGATGTGTTTGTTGGTGGTGGGGGTGGGGCACTCACATGTTGAAATGGATACGGTGTAGGGCATGATTCAAACATTGGCATTCGGTAACAGAGGACATGCAAAAATGGGGTCTGCTGGTGAGAGACAGCCAAGTTGAATTGACCAGCGTTATTTGGGTGACAATTTCCTAAAGTCTCCTCGAAATGGGGTCTTAAGGCGAATACTTGTGCAAAATTTTTCTAAAACGTAACAGGTCCTTGGATGAAATTTGTCACAATTTTCCAAAAAAGGGGTCTTTGGGTGACAGTGATCACTTTTCAAAACATATGATCTTTGGGGCCAACTTGCTGCAAATTCTAACAGCCTTACACATACGCGTCACTTCTAAGTTGGGAGTGCCTCCCCGGCGACTTTTAAATTATTTTTTTAACCAATAATTTGAGATACCAAAAATAAATGTTCTTTGTTTAATACGTTGTTTTTTGTTCTGTGGTTTTTGCCTTGGTCTCTTCTTAACCTGTATAAGCCAAACCCCTCATCCTGAGATGGCACTACATGACTGACTTAAATGACGAAGTACATGACTGAAAAACTGAACCAGATTTCATGCTACTTACAGTCTACCAGGTGATTTCATGAAGAACATACACTGTCTTCGTCATATCATACTTTTTCACATTCATCACATACACATACACATAAATTAAGATATCAAACCGATGAAATGAGGAATTTTCTGGAAGGCATATTGCTTCGTAAATGACCAGAAGAATTAATTTATACTTAAAACCACAACAAACCAGGTATAAATATTAAACAAATTTGAATACCAACAGAGAAGCTAAAACAAAACAATTTAACTGCGTGGCAGCCCTCATGTAGATCATACGTAATAAGATCATACTTATTTTTGATCTGTGCCCTAAATGATTGATTGATAGAGAGTTTTTTTGACCGCCTCGTTATCCGTTAAGTTCAAGTGGATGGACCTGAAGTTCTAATTAGCTCTAATTGTTTGAATGCAGACTGTGTTTTTGATTGTTTTGTTACGTTTAACATGTTCTGTAACTTCTGGTGCAATACCGTTTAATGAAATAAGATTAATACCATGGGATTCGGCAAGTCGAACATTTATATACATTATTGTAACAAGTTCTAATTTATCACATTTCAACATTAAAGCTTTAAACAATGGAGCTGATGACTTCGATGGTCACTTTGTAAAATAATTGAAAGAATGCCTTTTTTGAGTTGAAATCTTATCAAGATTCACTCATATAGCACTGCCCAAAAAGAATACCATAATTATAATGTAATGGAGAATCAAGGTACAATTAATGTGAAGAGTACCAAGTAAGAGTTAAGATGTGTTTTGATCTTGTTTATTATCCTGTTCCTTTTTGAAGTGTTTTATATCATCAATGTGACGATATTTCAGGTTGGGATTCACCTGAAGTTTCAAATATTTTCACCCTAACAAGATTAGTGTTAACTGATAAATAGTTTGTCCTTCTTTACAACCTGGTACAATGGTTTTAGGACGTACAGAGAGAATCCATATTCGGGTTCTTGATGGAAGCATTGACGATAGTTTGACCTTTTTAAAGGTCCTAGAAAAGGCAATAGAATTGATGTTGTTGTGCAAGTCTACAGGAGGGACCAGAAATCGTTCAAATATACTAATAATAATAATAATAACACTAATAATATATAATAATAATAATGATATGATATGATAATGATAATAATGATGATGATGATGATAATGGCTTTTTAGAAAGCGCCATTTCATCAAGATCACAACATCGCTGTTGCCTATTATTATTACTGACGCTGCGTCAGGAAATCATCAAATCGTTTCGCTTCATCTAATATATTGGTTTGGTGTGTGACCCCATTTGTTGGTAAACTTGATCGTGGGTTATCAGTGATGTAATGGACATTCTCAGGTGACTGGTGCGAAATCTATTCATGGCACTGACTGATAATCAATAGTTTCGCAAATGATGTCCCTGATAGCGTGTTCTTTGTTTTTCTGGGTTTTCCTGCATTGCCCTGTTTATTGTCAACGAAAGTCCACAAAAGATTTGGAGTGGTTTATCATCATCATTTCCTGGGACCTTAAACCAGTTCACTCTCAGGGTTCCTTCGTTTTTTGCATCTCATTTGTGCGAGCATTAATAATTGTCCTATCATCATAGATAACACATCAAAACAAGTAACTTCCCTCCCCTGAAACTTGTCAAGTTCAACGATACAGCCGTATTATACATTTGTGATTACTTGGGGGGGGAAGCGGTGTTTATGTTGCGCTATTTTGACGACCTCATTTTTATTTGTGGTGATCAAGTGTTTGAAGTTAATTAGGACACTTGACGGAAACCCACCCCACGCATAAGTGGTCGGTAACTCGTCGAAAGAGATTAGTCATGCAGAGAAGAAAAGAGGATTGTTAGTTTGTCATTTTGAAGCATTCCTGGAGAGCAGAGCAAGCATTTCTCAGTGGATTTGTCTTCTCATGAAGGTTAATGAACAAATTTAAGCGGGGTGCCCCTCGTGAAAAGTGTGGGCGGAATCCGGGAGGGGGAAAATTCATAATACAGGGGTCAAAAATAAAAATGCTTGGACTGCCTTTAAAATGAAGCCAAAGTGTTCGTCCATGTTCAAAAGGTCATAAATAAAAAATGTTATTGTTTGTACTATTGATAACTTATGGTTATGGAGATAGAGCCCGAAAATCGTTAATGTCAAGGTCATCACGAAAGGTTAAATCTTAAATAGTTTTTCCTGGATCTTCTCTTTAAAAAAACGGTATAACTTTTCGTATTTTTGGTTTATAACACTGCACCCGGTAAAGATCGTATTAATGTCCCCATTTATGGAACTGAATTTCCTTTTAAAAAACCTTTTTTTTTTTAAACAACGTATTTGCCAAACTGCCGTTCCCGCACTTTTTGTTTTTGTCGTTTCCGTCCCTATTATTTTGATTAGTTCGTTTCGTTGATTAATCCGGTTTCATATACATATTAACGTTGTATCAAAATATTTCTACCAGAAGTACTAATATTGAAGCCACTTTTGTTTGGACAAACATTAAGACAAAGTCATTGAATCGTCAGAGATCGATACAAGGATCCTACAACAATTTCACCATACTCTTTCTTAAAATTTAAGCCTGAATGTTGTTCTCTTCTTTGTTTGGGCTTATTATACTTTTTATTATTTTCCATGCCTTTTCGCATTTATACCAATTTTACTGGGGAGAAGTAGAGAATCGTCCTTGTGGCTCCCCTGTAAGCAACTGATTGCCAGTAACTAATCTCTTACGGTCTACGACGCCACAAAACACTGTTTTTCCATAAACATCATTTCTTTAATGATAAAATACCCATATCATACTAGACTCAGCGCGGCCTTTCTTAAGGTTTGCGCTTGACTATAGCGTCATTTGGAATGTGGAGGGTTTTTTCCTAATCAAAAGTAACATCATTGTTGATATTTTTAAGCAATCTCCACGGCGATGTCCTATGTCTTGCAGGAAACCCACAGATGAATCGATACCACCGCCCAACCATACCGGCAATGGTCCTTGCCACCGATAGACCACATCGACAATATGGAAGTGGCTATTATGTGAAAACAGACAACCACAGTGCAGAACTTCAATGTCTGATGACAACCACATCGAAGTTCTCCCATTGAACTCAGCTCTGTCATAGTTCCATCAGTCCTAACAAACCTCCATCAGTAGACTTCAGGCACCATCAATTCAACCTCGGAAATCCAACCAAACCTCACTTCTTTATTGGCATTTCAACAGCCATAGTACCCAATTGGGCTACAATGAAACTAACAAAGACGGACAAGCTGTCGAAGAATGGATAGACCATATCAAGCGCTATGGCCTCCTTTCACGACCCTAAGCGGTGCCGGCAACTTATTCCAAGCGCCCCTTGAAGAGAGGTTATCAAACCCTTATCGATGTTAGCAAGATTGTTCTGGTCCTGTTCCACTAACGCAACATCGACCAATCGGTATCCAGTCAAAGCTGCAGTAAGACCAAATAAAGTGTCCTTTAAGCGTCTCTTCACTACATGAAACCAGACTGGCAAGGATTCATCACTGATGACCTGGATCAGAACGTGAAGAAGATTGCTCCAAAACCTCATACTATGACAAATTTTGCCCAACTAGTGAAAGGCTGCCGGAGATTCATACCCAGAGGCTGTAGGACGGAAATATTACCGGAAACTTTCAAGGAATGCGCTAGAGAATATCAAAAGCATATCACCATGTTGAAGCTGATCCTTTCTCGGCTAAAACAACTGCTATGGTGAGGAAGTTTCTCTCTCCCAGGAAAAGAACAAAACCCGGCATACTTTAATTGAATCCACCGATATGACCGCATAAGAGCAAGAAAGTATGGTCTACCATCCGAATGCTCGAGGGGATCCACCAGAACCTCCACGCATCCAAATGCTCACTCACACCAAGTTGCCCACCAACTGCGTTTAAATGGGCAATGCAGCAAAAACCTAAGAAGATCAAACTAGACCGTAAGAGGTTTAGTGGCGACCCTGTTGTTCACTCGCCCCCTTCAACATGGACAGACGAATTGGAATCCGGGTATTGGGGCCAACTTCAACCAGGAAGCAGTAGGCCTTACACATCTTCAACTGAGCAGCTGAAAACCTTCGGCCCAGTAGCAAAGAAATGGATTCTTGAGCTCTACACTTGCTGCCTTGTTTTTGCCACATGTTTTCCCAAAGATTCTGGAGGAAAGCACAGTAGGGCACCCTAAAAGCCTGGGAAAGACCCCTCCATCCCCAGAGCTATGACCAATATCACTATTCAGCCATACCTACAAGCTTCTTTGAATATCTCATGCTCAACCGTATTGCACCTGTGATAGAAGAACACCCCTCATACCAGAACAAGCAGGTTTCCGTCCAGCAAATCAACAACAAGCCAAGTAACCAACCTAACTCAACCCATTGAGGATGGGGGACTTTCGAGAGGGTATGGTACCCGGAGTTGTGTTCGTCGACCTATCAACAGCCTATGACACTGTTAATCCATAGATGCCTACTCCATAAATTCCTGGAAATCACCAAGGACATCCGCGTGACTGAGCTTATCAAAGCTTCTTTTCCGCTGAGCAAAGAAGAATCCGATGACGTGGGCTCAAGAATGGAATACCACATCTATACCAACGACCAACCTAGGAGTGCAGAACCTGTCGATTAATGCAGACGATCTTGGGATTAGCGCACAAGGTGGCGACTTCACAGTTGTTGAAGAGAGACTTCCAAACTTTGGATGAACTCACTCCTTATTATGAGGAAAAAACCACCTACGTTGGCAATCTTCCCAAGACACAGGTGTGTTGCTTTCCCATCTACGCAACCGTGAACCCAAAACGTTAGCTTAAGTTACCTGGTCGGGTAACAGACCCCTGGACCACTATGATAACCCTGTCTTACACCTGGGAATTACCTTGGACCGCATTCCTTAATAAGACCCACATCGAGAAGCGAAGAGTAAAGTATGTTCCACGCAATAACATCTTGAACAAACTCCATGGCACAAGATGGGGTGGCTTGCCCACATACCCTAAGATCGACGGCACTTGCCCTGTGCTACTCATTGTGAAGCGTATGCTTGCCCTGTATGGGAAAGCTCAACCATACCAAGAAGCTTGAATTATTAAATGCCTCCTACCGGCTTATCACAGGATGCTCCGTCCACACCAACACCAACGGAAACTTATACATATATTCTGTTCTGCTGCCATCAAATTACCGTAAAATTAACAGTATACTGTAAAAGCAATTTAATCAAAACATATAATTTGGTGAATTATTAAGAGATTGTAATGTGTGAGAATAAAAAAGCACTTGACGACACCCTAACTTTGTAGGCCTATCAACAAATTTTTACGGTGCATATACAGTAAATTTTACAGTTTGTTGGTAAACTATATTACATCCAACTGTAAATATACAGTAAATTTGCAATGAACACCTGTAAAAGCTGTAATTTTACGGGATTTTGTTGGCAGAATTGCTGCCAGTATTTTTTTCCTTTAACATTAGACAGACAGAATTTTTTTGCCTGTCATTTTAGTACTTAAGCGTAATAGTATAATTGAAAATCAATATTGTGTATATAATGTTGATGTTCATTATAATTCGAATAAAGGCTCCACTTTTAAATGAGTCATTAGGCCTGGAAATTGAACATAAATTTAACATTATGTTGCTAGTATTCCAATTACAGGTCAAGTACTGAAGTTTTTATACAGTATTTTTTTGCTGTAAATTGCACTGTAATTTTTACCGTTGTGCGAGCATGCAACGAGCGTACTCTGCCAAGTATCCTAATGGAAGCACCCTATGTCTGGACAGATACTGCTGCCAACCGCCTTAGTCCAGAGAGAGTCTCTTACGGCAAAGTCCAACCTCTTGAAAACAGTCTCTAAGGAGTTCGAGAGAGTCGCCTTGTGGAAAGAAAGACCATCTCCCACACTGGAGCTGACTCGCCTGGTGGGCTGAATGGCGATGCCTCAACAGATTGAGAATAACAGAATTGGCGATCTAGGTTTCCTTGAAGAAGTGGTGCTACCTGGAAGCAGATCGGACACACTACCTGTTGGTTTGGACAGCACCACGACAATTCAACATGTCCCTCGGTCTGCAGTGCTGGAGCAAAATGCAAAGACAAGGACCTTGCGGAATTCATTGAAGCAGCCAGACATTGTAGCATCTCTGGCTGGATCATATTGAGAACCGCTTTTGTTTTGGACAGATAGAAAAAGACTAATTTACTACTAATTTAAATCCACGCTCATCGAAATTCCTTTTTGACCTACGAATAAAGCTTTTGAGTTTGGATTCTATAATCCTTAAAGATTTCATGAGATCATCTCCTCGATTCCTAAATTCTTCTTATAAATTGGTTCTTAAATTAATACTTTTCAAAGTCCCCCCCCCCTTGAAATCCATGGTAACGGGTTCTCTTTGTCTATTGACCCTTGCATTTTAGTAACCGTATCAACTCCTTATACGTACACTAAAATATTATAGTTCACAAACTATATTCAATTTCTTAGTTGACGTTGAAGAATAAAATTTCATCAGAGTGTCACTGCGAACTCAGGATTGCCCTTGGAGATGTTCATGGCTTCCATTGAAAGCCGGGGAATGTCTGGAGTCCAATGCTTTTGATCACTAAGTTTTTTTTAGACCCTTTCAGAGTCCGTCCATCTGGAAAGTGAGCGGTAGCTCTGGTATTAATCATAAACATTGAGTTATAGAAAGAAAGAGAATTCAGACATTAACAGGCTGTAGTCAGTACGTCCAAGAAGTATTGTTGGAATTGATTATGCCAGGTTTTCAGCGTTCTACGAGAGTTGACCCAGGCCCGTACCAGGAATTTATTTGGGGGGGTGCGGATTTGCCATAAGTGGACCTTTTTTGTCGAGAAACTATTTTTTTCGCTCCCTGTCCTCACCGTTGCCCCAAATTTTTTTTACGTCGCATCAAAAATCTGAAGACTGGGGGGGGGGGGGGGGGGGGGGGGGAGGGGGGGGACGGAGCTGAATTGAAAGCCGGGAGTGTTGAAGTCCAAAGGCTTGGGATCACTAATTTTTTTTAAAATTATCAAAATCAGACCTTTGCATTTTGGAATTTTTTGTGGTAGCTCTTGGTAAAATCAGAAACATTGAGTATAGAAAGAAAGAAGAATTCAGATTAACAGGCTGTTAGTCAGTACGTCAAGAAGTATTTTGAATATTGATTATGCCAGGTTTCAAGACGTTCTACAGGAGTTGCACCCAGGCCCGTTAGCCGGATTTATTCGGGGGGGCTGCGGATTTTGCCAGAAGTGGGACCTTTTTTGTCGAGAAACAATTCTTTTTAGGCTCCCTGATGCCTCACGGTTGCCACAAATTTTTTTTACCGTCGCATCAAAAATCTGAAGAGCGGGGGGGGGGGGGGGGGGATGGGGGGCGGACGGAGCAATGAAACATCATCGGGCGTTAAACCCAACACTATAATTAATAGTCGTAATTGTGAATACAATTCATTGACCAATAATAGTCGAGTGGGTAAGGTAACGACAACAGTACAATAACACGCGCCAATTATAAACACACCAATGCGGACCTTCAAACACAACAATGCGGACCTTCAACATGTATGGAAAGCGGACCTTTGTCATTTTTTTGGGGGGGAGGTGCGTTGTATCGCACCACCCGGACCCCCCGGCTACGGGCCCCTGGGAAACATTCACCTGGATCTTCGTTACGGGTGATCATTCTTTTACTGGTTATGATCTCTCAGACTTGCCTTGCTTCACTGTGTCTCCTAGATATTGGAGCTGTTCCAAGAACAATAGTTTTGGTCTTGGGATATTTATTCCAGTTCATTCTTCGCATAGTGCATCAAGAGATGTTTATAGCTATTCCAGTCTGGTTTTAAACCTATAAGTCAAGGTAATGTGCTTTCAGCCTTGGAGAGGCTTTTTCACGTCCGGACGCGTGGACTGCTGATGAAATGAGATGAAGCGTTCTTCATTGGAGGCTTAAAGCAATATAAGCACATGTTTTTGAAAAGAGCGCCAATTTTCAAAAATTGATATTTTCTGCAACCGGTTACGTTGGTAAATTTTTATGAAACGAACGAGGATGCTCAAAAGCGTATTTATCACAAAATAAGCGATTTTGTAATATTAGAATGGGGATCACAGATGGGGACCTTAACGCGAGGGGAAATGCTAAGTGATGTCCGTCCATGATGGAAATAGTGCCACCTCGAGAAAAAAGAACCCTAACTTGGCTTGCCTGAAATTAAAGACACCATCAGTTTATTTGCTAAATCAGCAAATTCGAAAAAAAAAAAAATCATCAAAAATCAGATTTTTCGCACGTATGTAACAAGTAAAGTATCCTAAACATACCCTGCAAAAAACAAAAAAAAAACTGATAAGACCAGAAGCAACCTACTAGACAGAATCAGTATTTTAGTCATTACTGTGCGAACGGACATACTAACAACACGTAATTTAATTGAGATTCGTATCTTGGAATGCTGCGTTTTCTTCCTTTTCTCTCAATTCTACAGCGGAAAGGGAACCTTATGAAATTCTGACAGACCTTATCCACACTTGAAGATATTCCTGCATAAATTTCAAAATATTTTCAACTTCACTGATAAGGGATTTAAAACAACTAATGGAGAGCGTTATAGACACGTAACATGGCGCTATTTCCACGGCTATTTAACATTGGAAGGCCGGTTCCAGCGCCGTTGTAGTATCTATGGGGGATCCCCGATAATAATTATCTACGTACAAAAATCCATCGTTTGTGACACATAGACATTTTCAAGCTTAAACCATCACAGGTTAGTTTTCTAGCCAGTTACAATGCAAATCGTTGTTAAAAATCTCCAAATTTTAGAAAAATTGGGCGCTATTTAACAAAAATGTGCTAATATTGCTTTGATTGCCATCTCAATGGTAGCAGTACTCTCTTAAAATGAAAGAGTGAAAAATCACTCTGGACATTTCTAGTAATTTTAAATTAACTCTATCGAGTGGCTTTAGCTCTAAAAGAGCGAGCAAATGCAACATGACACATTAACGCGCGGTTTTAACCGAGTCACTCTGTTAACGAGTGGCTCAAAATGCCACTCTTCTTCGGAGAGTGAAGCCCAATCTGAACTCTTATCGACCGGATTTTAGCTTTAAAAGAGTGATAAAATAGGCAATCAGAACGCCGCAAAGCGCGTCGTGATATTTTGAACAACATGGCGGACGATTTAAGTGAGACCGTCAGCCAACGGTTGAACGAAGTTGAAAATTAGTGAAGAAATCTCAGATATCTTCAAGGGTGAAGTATATGTAGGTGTCGGTACAGTTCCATAGCATTACAGACAAAGTGTGGAGAAGATCAAATGTTATTTACTGGATCACTCGTACATACGGTAGTCTGGCGCCCAGGCTAGGCTTACCACGTGTACGAAACGCAACATCATCATGTCACGGGCATGCATTGCCACCCATACTCATACACGTCATGCATGCTACAATCTTGCATGTCTCACTGAATCTTGCCAATGATGCGCCACAATATTTCATTTCATGTCAGGTTTTCATATAAAACAATCCTGTTTTTAATACACATAAAAAAAATATACTCACCAAACAAACTAAAATTCACAAAGAATCCCAACTTGATAAGAGTGACTAGTCAGCTCTAAAAGGAGTTATAGTCATCTGTACTTAGAGTTATTGTGCACTAGTTTATGTTGAGTGATTCACTCTAAAATAAAAACCATGGCGTCACTCAAGCCTGTCTCGTTTTGGGGAGTGAGATTTTTCACTATTGTAGAGTGGTTTTTCACTCTTTTTAAGAGAGTAAGAGAAAAGATCATATTTAGCACGATGTCATTTGAGTGCAAACCATCTGATCAATAGTGAGAAGAACCTTGTTATTATAAACGGGGGACTGTGCCGGGAGTGGAGGAGACTGTGTAATTTTGCATCAGCCGTTACATTCTTAGGCCACCTGTTTCCATGGGGTTCTTACTTGGAACTTTGCATTGGCTGTGGTTATACCTGGCATTTGAACACCGCCGATTCTGTGGTTCAGATTCTACACTTTCAAAAGAAGAGTAATGCTCTGTATTTTAACGTGTCTGCTTTGCAAAGTTAGTTCAAGTCTTGCTCGGTGCCCAGAGGATAACCTCGCTACACAGCCTGCCGGGACGATTTGAAACTTATTGTTTTAAAGAGACACTGGCCAATTTTAACAAATAGGCGCCCTCAAGATTTTCAAAAGCGATATTTTTGCATGGTTGTAAAGCTTTTATATACAAAAGCCCTCACATGAAAGGATTAAGACCAAATCAGTCCTATGGGTAAACGGAACGATTTTTTAATTTTTGCGTCGCCGGCGACGGGAAATTCAGCAGACGACGATAATGGCGTTAACACAAGAACATGATGTTTCCAAAGCTCTGCACACTGTTTTTTGACCGGTCTATAATCTTTGGGGTTTTAATATCAGTTGGGTACGAGGCAAAAATATTCATGTAATATACACATTGTTGATTAAAGTTTATGGAAACTTAAAGGTTGGCCTACAAATTACCTGGATATCTTTATCTCATTCAATGTCCCTATTCTGTTTTGGGGTGGTTTATTGGTTAGTTTTATGTATAAAAAATCTCTGTTTTCCAATGGGCTATAGACTATCATTTGAGATCAAATTGAAGAAATTTCTGATTTTGTGCAAAAATTATTTTTTGCACCAATTTAAGCGCAACTAAAAGTTGCCATTACAAGCATATTACGTACAGTAGTGGTGAAATTGTTGATAGATAAAATGCTATGGTAACCGTTCCCATGTTAACTGACCTTGGTTAAGCGACAGAGTTTTTGTTTATGTTGATCGTGCCATAAAAAGTTCAGAGGAGGAGGAAACACCTGTGTTGCGAATTAAATCATTACATTAAATGAAAAAGGAACAATTGCCTCGTTAATGTTAGTTTCTCAGTACGAAAAATATTAAGATCATCATTAATTATAAACTTCTACGGAAAAACGCTACCAGGTGGCCTACAATTAAAGATACAATAGTACATTGGGGAAAATAGTGTGCCCTCAAGATTTTTACTCCCAAACAAAATCATATTTTGCGGTGGGTTGTAAAAGCTTTATATACATTACTCCTAACCTGAATGGATTAAGCCCAAATCAGCGCCCTTAGTGGTAAGCAGAAAACGGACTCATATTAAACTCACTCCGGGTGTTTATCAGCAGACGCACGGATTCTTAGTTGGCATGTTAAACAAGAAGAAAAAACATTCGTCGGAGTTGATTTCCCATGGCGTCCCCGCCCTGTCTGTTTGAACAGTCTGTACGAGTACGAGCCTGTGATATTCAGTCAATTTGTTTAATTAATGTTACGATAAACCCCATTTGGCATACAGATTACGAATATCTTTAGCCTCTTATGAAGGCTTATAGTTTAATATCTGTTTTGTGGGATGTTATTTCTTGTGTGTAAAATATATCTGTATTTTCCCCGGTACATAACTATCATTTATACCAACTAGAAGACATGTCATATTTGGTTGTGGTTGAAATGGGCCATTGGCTTTAAAGGCATTTAGAGCGCGAATGTGAGAGGATAAAAAAGATATTATAGTTTTTAAATTAGATTACAAGTGTGCACAATTTTATTAAACACTTTTATTTACAAAGGAAAAAACCAATAGTTAAAACTGAAGTATATTTGGGACTTTTTCACCCCTCTTCTGGCGAGTTGACATGTCAATGACGAGATGCGATGGTCCGTTTTCACGAAAAACTTAGTTTCTGTGTTTACCTTTTAGGTTCCGGTACCAAGTCATTTAGAAGGACCTGATTTATTTTGTTTATTATTTCAAATAAATATGAAAGGGAATAACACTGCATAGGTACATTTCCCATCTTGGAGTTTCTTCCTGCTTGTGTTTCACTTTTAGCAGTAAAACTCTATAAAGGAAGACACATACTTGAGAGATCCTCCATATAGGACTTAGTCCTGGAGTAAGAGATAAACCTAGGCAACGTGCAGTTTGTGAATAGGGTCTATTACGTAGACTAAACTGCTGATGGTGGTACACACCAGATCAGAATAAACAAAGGTCAATAATGTGGGTGTTTGAGAGAATAACAAGGTTCATAATTGCTGGTGTTTGGAGGTCAAACGTACAGGTCAGGTACACAATCCTCAGGCGTTTCCAAATTCAGGGACATTTGGCAGGAATTTTTTGTAAAATCTGCAAAGTGCGTGTAGGGCGTGTCTATGCAGAGTGCCGTCCACTCCCACCGCGACACAGTGGCGCGCCGCTGATGCAGAAAACACACACAACAATCTTCCTCCCTCCGAATTCTGTTTTACAGCAGTGCAGCCAAGATCAGCCCCGACAGTGCTGCGTCAACCTGACGGCTTCGAAGTTGATGTTTGTGTGAGTTATTGAACGTTATCGTACAAAATTCCGCACCAGAACTTCCGTCTACTTTTGACATCTTCCGGCTTCCCATGCCATCGAGCTATTTTATCTTTCAGTGTTCACACACGACTCATGTCATAGACGCAAGCAACACAGTGTGTAATTGTGCGCCTATGATGATCGCGCTGGTGGCACCAATACTGTCGGGGCGAAATATGCCACACTTGACATATTTCACAGTTAATTCGTAGGGCATGTAAGAGACATGGAACCATAGAAATAAAAAGAAAAAAGTGTACTCTAGATATTACATCTTCTTACACCTTCTTCCGCAAAATTTGAGATAGATTTGCTCATTAAACCCTACTATTTAGACCTGTGCGCTTTACCTCAAAACCACCCCTTCCCCGCTCTTTTGTATTTAAGCATATATGGAATTACAGCATACATTTATATAGTTCTGTCGTTGCGACAAGATAGCGTGATTACCTCCTTTTTAAACCATCCGCTCCAGATGCGGTGTATCCCTGAATAACATACCAGATGTGGGCAGATGATGAACACAGTATCCTGATGGCTAACTATAGTAATGGGAACTTCAACAGCTAAGTCCATGGATCTGATGGACCATCTGAGGTCGGGGATCCACGTAATTCTCAAGAAGCAGATGGTTTAGGAGTTCTGGGCACTCTCCATAGCACATAATACGGGTGAACAGTGTAGATTCCAACTGCTCTGTGCGGGTTCCCAGGGGTGATGTGACGTGCGATAAGTCTTTTTTCAGGAAGGTCAATGATGCGGGATGGACGGTCTTTGAACTGCGTCCAGTTGCGAGAGTAAGTGGAATGCAAGAAGAACAAGCATATTCCATATTCCATTACTATAGCCACAGTAAGCCTTGTAGATCATTGTTCTTGAGTTGGAACAGGTAGGGGCAACTCTACGGAGGAAGCCAATAGCTGGCTGCAGACTTAGCCATCTTGGTAATATCATGCCACCAGGAATACAAGAGAATATTTGCTCAGAGTTAGGCTAAGTAAATCTATACGTTCTCTGCCGTCCCGTGGTGTTTATACCAAATAATTGGAGGTAGGATGGCTGTCTTGTTCCCATCCCCGATTGGATTGGGTGCACAGCCTTGGGCTATTTTTCTTTGGCGCTGAAAAGAACGTGCCACAATAAGCTCAGTTTTCAATTTTGCTCATGATCCTGATTTAGAGAGAGGCAGAATAGCACTTCTATCCTCTTAGACTTGATGAAATGCATGAGGGTGACATCACACATACAAGATAGAATGCTTGAGATGGGCCCTGGTGATTGTCATCGATAGAAATGATGAATGGAAGGGGCCTTGAGGACACCCACATTTATGGACTTCACTGCTGAAGGATGTGCCATTCGGGACAACCTTCAAGGAACTTCCCTTAAGTAGTCTGGCCAACCAGTCTAGTAGCTTACCACAAAGCCAAGGGCACGCATCACTTCTGCTTGTTTGTAGGTGGTGTTCGTTTCAATTTAAAATACAACAATTAAAAGCATTCAGTTTTAATATGGCATTTCTCGAAGCTTTCAACAAGGCATCCACTCTTTCCTTGAACACTGGCTGCCAACGCGCGTATTAAATCTTCATGTCCGTGATAGGAGACGTGTAGGGTTTTTTTTTCATACCTAATATTTTCGTACCTTTTGTATTTTGGGAATATTTTCCAACAATTTTTTAAACAATCATTTTAAAACCTGTATTAGATAAGTATTTGTTCTAAAATGGTGATTTCAAAAGCTATACAGATTGTGTTTTTTGGGTTTTTTTTCCCCCCCACCCAATTTGCCTGGAGAAGCTGGAAGAAGTATAAGGACGATACAAAGAAGGGACTCACACTTTTAGTATATTATAATTTAAAGTGTTCTTATATGGACAAGGCTACCTAGCATGAATGATGTAAACATAAGAGTGCTATCTCATATAGATGAGAATTGCTATCTCATTGTAAATAATGGGAAGTGTTTCTCCGTAGAAAATCAGGAAGTCTAATCTCATCATAATATAGCATAAGTGCTATCACAAGTAGAAAACAGCAAGTGCTATCTCATGTAGTAATCAGAGTGCTATCTCATGTAGAGAGCAGGAAGTGTTATCTCATGTAGATAGCAGGAATGTTTTATCACAAGTAGAACAGCAAGTGCTATCTCCAAATGTAATAAACAGAAGTCTATCTACGTAATAGCAGGAAGAGCTATCTCACGTAGATACAGGGATCTATCTCAAGTAGATAGCAGAAATATATTCTGTGAATAGCAGGAAGTGTTATCACAGTAGAAAACAGCAATGTATCTCATTAGATAACAGGAAGTCTATCTCACGTGATAGTAAGTGTTATCACAAGTAGAAAACAGCATCTCCTTTAGAGAGCAGGAAGTGCTATCTCACGTAGGTAGCAGAAGAGCTATCTCATGTGATAGCAGGGAGTCTATCTCAAGTAGATAGAAGGAAATCTATCCCTGGTAGATAGCA
>JAMKCH010034857.1:0-15247 GCA_023653785.1 Ophioderma brevispina
CATAGGCCATATTTGCTTGTAGTCATTTATGGGATAGAGTTCAGCCAAATAGTTTTCATTCAGGGGAAATGATAAACATTCAAGGTGTTTATTAAAAAAGCAAATCTCGCGGGCGGCTTTGAATGGGGTGAAATGGTGGGGTCGAGGCTGAGGATCGGGTGTACACTTGTTCCTGTAGCAAGTCTTGCAGCTTCTTGTCGTTCCCGTACCCTGGCCAAACGTCGTCTGAGGAAATCCTGGCATGTTTCTCCTCTTTTCGGCAGATTCCCCAATTTTTAAAATTCTGCTCCCTTCTCCACCTCTTTACAACTTGAAGAAAAATGCTAAAGGTTCATAAACTTGTCCTCTTAGGAACCATTTGTGGTTCTCCAATTTTTAGGGAAACCGTTTTTTTGCGGGTTCCATTCTTCTTGAGCATCTTCCATTTAGAGGACGAAAAGGTTCTAATGCGCATTTTTTGTGTAGTGTGTAACGAATTACCTTAACGTGTGTTTGCTTGGTTTATTGTTTGTTGCCTTTTGTTATATTCTTTTCCTATCATTCTTCAGATATATAATATTTTGGACGAATGTTTCAGTTGAAAGGCATCATTGGAATCCTTGAAACTAGAAATTCTTGACAGTTTCACGACTTGAAATATGTATTAAACGTTAATCTTAATATATTCCTACTGTTAATAGATTGTTCTTTGTTTATAAATAGATGGTTTGAAAGCAATCCTGCCTGGTGCATTGTTGTCAGAACACATACGGAAACATTAGATCGGTATCCAGGACTTTTATATCCGGGGGAGGGTGATTGAGCAAGAGTGGACTTATTTTTTTGCAATTGTTATCTTTTTGTGTGGTGTGGTGGGAGATTGGGGCCAAAGTGCACTTTTGCCAATAACACCGGCCTTATTTTTACCAAAATCCTCATTGAACTCCTATTTATACAGTGCTCAATACGATCGCAACAGCATGTTATACCTTTTATAAAACTTTTGGATATGTGGGGGGGGAGGTTCGGAACGCTTCTATCGCCGCTCCCCCAAAGGTCACACCTTTGAAATCTTATTCTTAGCCTCATCTCGTTTGCAAATGATATAGCGAACAAACCAGTTGGTTGACGAATTCATTTAAACGAACTTCTTTTTCTCGTTTGTGCGGCTTCCCCCTACAAGAAACAATAAACCTGAAAACACAAGTTTGTGTTATGTGATTTTGCTTCACCGCCGAACCCCTCAATTGTTCAGGGTCAACATTGCGGACCGATCAATTAGTGAACGAACCCACTGCGTGGTGTTATCGTCTCGCAGATCGGTAAAAATGCAGATGTTTTAGAAACGAAGGCATTTCCTCGGCCGTAAATTCAACCAAAACACTTCAAATGCTCACCGTTCTTGAAAATATTATAGGATACATATTATATCACGAAGAATGTACAATATAACGTATATTTAAAAGTTTATACTTAAAAAGTAGGCATCTAAAATCACAAAAATATGAAAAATCTGAAAATATCGACCTGTTACAACTTATATCAAGAGATTATGTCAGTTTTTCTTCACGATTATAGTTTGGTAGATCCATTGTTGGGCAATTATTAAACGAAACGAAATCGATAGCTCTTTAATTGAGCAAGTTATAGAGCTATTTTCTGTAAATACGTGCATACCTAATTTCGCATGCATAGTGTATGCAAATTAGCCTATTCTATTGTTCTACATGAGCAAATTGTTGCAGATTTCACTTCCAATAACTTCAAACACTATATTTTTCGATATAACACAAAATTTGATGTTGTTGGCATATTGCCGCTTTTTTTTTTTGTTAAATAAGCCATTTTTTAGGGTCGTCCCGTTGCCTATAGTGCATTTGTAGAAGTGTAGTTACCTAACACGCAAATACAGATTTAATGCAATTTAGCATTGCTACAAACTGGTGAATGTATTAATTTAACACAGAAATTGTTCATGGTAATAGTTTTGGCAGAAAAGAAACGATAGCATTTTGAATTCTGCAGTAAAATAACTTGAAAATCATTAGTGATGATTGTCGCCTGCTAGGTGTAAGAAAGCTTCCAAGGCTTCTTTTCTTAATGGGGATGGTGTTACAACAAGGGTCCCTTTTGACCAAAGCCAGATGATTGCATTTAGATGATTGTGCAAGGAGGTAAGATATTAGAATCAAATGTGCAAGGATATTTTAACGCTATGGGTGATGTTACTCTATAATACTGGTTAAATGATGTTTGCCAGAAATCTGTGAACTTCAAGCCAGCTCTCCCACCCTCTGGGGACATGAGTGATTGGACTAGATAGAAGGTGCACTTCATACTTTCACATAATGGACTAAGGGGAGCCCGTCCACCTGAGGCTGCCATTTTGCGGGGGGGGACATTGTGTAGAGCACAACAAACCGCTCCGTGTTTCCCGGTTAATTTATGCGCATGCGTGCTGATGCTTGAGTGAATTCTATTTTTAGATGCCCGGTAGCGGCGGCGATTCACCGGCAACACGCCCGACATCTGAATACAAAATAAACCCTCTATTCCATCACGTGAAATATATCTTACCGAAATGTAGACTAAGATGTCAAAACAGGAACAAAAACATTGAGGGCTGCATGAGCGAAATTAACGGTAAAGGGTGGAATTTTTTGATCCTAACATTGCAAAACCATTTGCCGCGTTGCCAGGCGATTCACCGCCATCTTTAAATAGACAGCTTTGAAAAATAAATACATGCAGGGGGTGCAGGGCCAATTAAATACGTAATTACAAATCAAGTTAGCCTAAGTTATATTGCCCTCAATTAGAAATCCACGTGCTACGTATTTTGGTAGTATGCGTACATAATACTATGCAAAACCTTATCCTATTTCGTCAACCAAGCTGGCCAAGCAGCTGGTTTCCACAGACTTGTACATGGCTTACGATAATTATACTAGAGAAAAAAGTGCTGAGAATTTTTTACGTAATTAGCGTTGCAGGTTGCATCCATCCGAATACGCACGACACATGTGTGAAGGCGATACGCATTATTGTACCAATGGGTCAATTATTTTACTGAAAATATCTATATAAAAGATACTTCCAATTTCAAAACTGCATGCAAGGTGAGAGTAGACTTCTACCTATTCATTTTGTCCCATTATCTTTCGTTTTAAATTAGTTGCATGTTGAAAATGGCTGTTAACATTAACTTCTGGAAAAACCATATGTCCCTCAGAGTTATTTGATCTAGCTAGGGCGCGCTGTTATTTTTGGGTGGTCGAAGGAGGTCACGGATCAGAAACGAGTTCTGCCAGAAGGCGAAGTTAATTATTATCACGGTCTATTGCCGGTGGAATGCGAATACAAACACGTCCATGACGTACCATGTCAACACGTGCTTTAGGTCGTGACAGTAAGACCACCCACAGATTTCTATTTCTTTATAACACTAGATAGCAAACGCCACTCAAAAGCCTAACATCTTTGCCGCACGAGCGTACTTATTTTCCATAGCGTGGTGTACCAATTTATTCATATATTCCATTTACATAGCGTGGTGTCCCAATTTATTCATATATTTCACGCATTTGCATAGAACGATGTACCGTTTTCCAGGCCAACAGTTACGGCGCATGCGTACGCGTGCGGGTTTCGAATGGATACCGTAATGAATAGTTCAGTTCAGTTCAGTTTATTGACATTAACCAAACAAATAGGTACAGTCAAGTAATAAAAGTTACAATATGATACAGTTAATACATTTAAAAAACATATAACATGTGGAATATTTATAATTTTCAAAACACACGGTTACGGTGGCCGCCTATTCTTCAACGCGGGCGTACGGCATCTCTGTTATTAAATATCTATGAGACCACCTGGTTTGGCCGCCATTTTTTGTTTTTTTAACCATTGGAGAAAATGACAAGGTCGAATTAAAAATGGGCCGATTTCTTTATTCTTTGGCAGTAAGGGATCATTTCATAAAGGAGGTGGCCATGCGGTTATGGAGCTGTAATCCACCTTAACGATGAGGTAAGTTAGGAATAATATTCGTATTGTAGCGTTTTGTCCCCACTCAATGCAGCCACTTTGGCCTTGTTCAATTTTTCAGCGGTTACGCGCAAGCTGGCAACACATCCCAGGGCCACCTAGGGTATGCGGTCACGATTCCCAATGTGGTTATCAGACTCGAATGGGGATAATTTAGGGCATGTACAGCCAAATATATTACGCATCAAGTAATTCCATACAAGGTCTAGCCATGAAACGCTCATAATAAATAATTAGGGAAACTATGAGTACATTTTGTATTTCTTGTAAACCAATATATGGAAAATATTATAATTATTTCAACCAGTAATTTATACAACTCATTCAACATTGCTACACTGCGCAACGATGGTCACGTGGCGGTTACGACCGGGATAAAATACAATTCTGAAATTTTTCTCCAAAAAAACAGATACTATGCAATCTGACCTCTAAAACAAAAACCCGACCTAAAATCAATGACTGCACACGTAGTACAGGTGCTGTAGTTTACCGATATAATTAGGTCATTTTGTACCTAATTCGAAAATTAATACAGAGATCCCCGTAGTCAGGTTTTTAAGATGTCCAATTCAGAAATTCTATGGGGAAAGCATATTTTTCACCAAAAATGCAAAGGAGTGGCCTTTTCGTTTGATTTTTGCCGAGGATCAGTAAGGTATCAATGATGTAAAATTTTATTCATGGAACTGCGCATGGTACCACAATTGACTTGTGATTCATTCATAAAAACTTCTGTGAGCATGATGAGTCATCAATCAAACTTCTGGTTCACCGAACGGGCACCGGGGGGGGGGGGGGCGGTCAGTGACGTCATTAATTAGTGGCGCACTTCATTAATTAGCCTAATCCAAATTTAACCGCGGCTCAGAATACCTTCCCAAGTACCTTTTCCCTATAAGTTCGTTTTTTTTTTTTCCGTGCCTGCCGGGAACTCTCATAGCAATAACCGTAATCATACTTCCAAACACCTACTTCTAGATTTTGCGAGAGCGCGCTTAAGTCTAGCGGCCTCAATTTCTAACGAATAGTTTAAATGACGATCAGAAATGGTTCTCGATTTGCTATGCTGCCAAATTTTTTAAAGATATTTTCCATATTTATTACTCATCTTAAGAAATTCTTGCAACCAGCCAAACCAACTGTTACCACTGTAGTGCATTTATAACGTAGGATTGAGCGAATAGGAATTGGGTGCAATGTCCGCTAGCGGCATGCTTAGAACAGCGGCGCGTAATCCGAGACTACTTACATGACTACGTCCCAGCCGGTTATCACAGCTTTGTGTTGACAATTCGAATCGTAGTTTCGTAATACTTTCGCCACTTGATAATTTGATTCCCTACCTTCTAGATAAATTTCTAGTAATACAAGTTTCAGTGAATTTATCAGTATTTTTTGTTTTTTTACTTTATTTGTAAACGATTTGTTGGCACCTTTGGTAAGAACTCGATAAAAAAACGGCATGCAATGGGGACGGTTATCCGGGAAGGTGCCTGAGTTTAGGCATGGACTGTATGATTTGTTCCATCGTGTCTTGGCATATCGACTTTTTATTTTTGTTTTCCGGAGTTGAGGTCAAAAAAAGGACGAAGGGAGGAAAAGTAGAAAAGCAATAAGGTAAGTGAGGAGAGACATCGGTGAGGTTGGGTGCATAAGAGAGAGGGGAAGGAAGCAATTTTAAAATTGGAAAAGAAATTCGGGCTCAGAAGTAGGTGCGCGTGTTGAATTGGTTACAGCAGCCGTGGAATTATAGAGTATGCAAAGAGAGAAGTCAGACATGGGGGTGAAGCAACCGACGAAAAAGGGTAGAGGTGGGGACGGGTGGAAATGCGGAATGGTAGTGGCGGATAGGTGGGAAAATGTGGAGTAAGGAAAAGGAGCAGTAGAAAGGAGAAGGCAATGTAGAGTCTTGGAAGTGTGGGCGGGGATTGGGAGACGAAAGGTGTACAAAGCAGGGAGAGAGAATAGAGAAGAGGAGGGTAATTGGGCGGAGTTTGGGGCGTTTGGACTTGAATAAAAAGGGTCTTGATAATTTCAAATTCAGGTGCAGTACTTAACTGTGATTTTGTGACGTACTGTTCATGACACTGTACCCTGTAGCGTAGCATAGGCTATGTTTTGTGTACACTTGACTGAAGTTTGCCGGCCCCCGTGACTAACTAAGAAATGGGTCAACCGGACTTCACCAGTCGTAATATGGTTTGCGCGCAAGGATTGATGGGGGCTGACTCCGCGCTGCTGTTCCCAATTTCTAAAGCACAAGTGTTTGGTAGAGTGAACTATGCTAGTAGAAGTTCCGAGAAAAACTTGAACTCAACGGTTGCTATGATTCTGGTAATCAGATTCATACAGATGGAACCTGTACATGATTCCTGTACATGTATAATGTAAGTGATCGCAAGGGAACGGTGTTAAGAACATAAATCTGCCTCGCATTGTGCCCTCGCATTGTAACCCAATCGAGGTCAGCCCACTGGGGGCGTAAAACAGTGGACTGTGTATCTGATAATCGCAATGTTGGTGATTCTGCGTCCGCGTGAAGATGATTTGAGCTTCATGAAATGCGCACAGAATATGATCACTCATCCTCAAATTACTAGAGTTATCCTTGCACCATCTAATTGACTTTAGCGATTCTTTAAAATAACAAACCTGTATAGTTCAGGCATTCAAAACCTGTAATTTCATGCAGTCGTTGCAACAACGTCTGACTTCTGGCCAAATTTGACATCAACAATAGACAATCTTGTGATTATTAAACAATTGTGATCGAGTATAATTTGTTGTTTTTAGTATTTTGTTATGATTTTTCGAGCCGAGTCGTAACAATATTTAGAAATTACAAAATTTTATCGAGAATTTTTTATTTTGTGGTGCGATCAAGCGTCAAATTTAACTTTTCCCATAACTTTCGTGGTTTAAAAAGTGACAACATACCTTTTTTGTTTTGGCTATATCTCCAAACAAGTGGATGTCCCTATTTTTTATTTCAGATTCCTTAATCGCACCGTTGTACAGCCATATATGAATTTCTGGGAACTTTTATCGAGTAGATCACTAACACGTCCAACCCCTTAATATTCCCCCTGTCCGGAAACTTGCAAAAAGAAGAGACGAGATGTTGGTTCCGATGTTGAAATTCGCGAAAAACGAACCTGTCGGGAAGCTACGAAGGAAGAAACTAGGATCCAAAACCAAAACCCCATACTTTCAAATATTTTGTCATGTTGTGCACATTCAAAGCACACCCCTATTTTTGTAATGGAACATCCCATTTGATGCATCGATCGTGCTGTTTTTCTGAAGTGTGAAAAAGACGAAAACATGAAATGAAAAAAGTGAGTTTGCAGTTGATGTTGGAGGATTTTAAAGATACATGAGGAGATTTCAGAAAAAGCGCCCCCAATTTTTTTTCGAACCCGGTTTTTTTTTTGCATATTGGAATGCTTTCCATGTATTAATCACACCTGAAGTGAATAAGCCGGAATACGCGTCTTATGTAATAATATGATTATTTAGTACTTTCTGTTGTGCACAACAGAAAGTCCAAGCACGGGTTCTATGGGGAACAATACGATAGCCAGGCAGGTCAAACAAGGTTTGCTGTTTTCTTTTGGTACTTTTTTGTCCATTCTATTGGACACTAGAATTGTATGTTCTATGTAGGTGGTCTACAATCGATCCTGTGCATTTGAGAGAATTCGTATTCTAAAAAAAACCCCCCCCCCCTAATCTCCTCCTGTCACTTTAAGGTACAAAAATGCAAAATAATGAGTGGTGAACGGGATTTCGCGACACCCGGCGTCGGCCTGCCCTCGGGCCAAAACAATGCGCTTTACTCATGAAAACATGAAGAACCCCCTAAATCGCAGCTCTAAAATCTAAAATTCTTCCATTTGTCCATGACTGGCGCAAACAGAATGCTGAATGTGTAAAGCAGCTTGCGCGTTAAAAAACCAATCACACGTCAAACCTCTTAATGGATGTCATGAAGTTGTTTCACTTTGTGGGGCTCATTTCCTGCAATGAAGCCTTCTGACGAAGAAAGACAAATATGGAGGGAAATACCGCTATAAAATGTAAAGAAATTGTGTGGGCAGGAGAACTCGGGGATAAACTAAATGAATCATATAGGCAAGTGGCACGCAAACTTATTTTCCGTAGTTAACTTGTGTATTACAGCATCCAATATTTAATTATAAGCCGATCCCAGGCCATTGGACTGCGACCCGAGGGTCCTCGGTTTGAGACCGACCCCGAATTTCCGACTTTTCTCCTTCCCCGCTTTCCTTTATTCTTCAGTTTACTCACTCCTGGGAGGATTAGGAAACAGACGTGACGTATATGGTTAATTTTACAGTAAACAGGTATATAGAGTCAACTTTATTTTTTAAACAATATGTCACCATCTTTTTGGTCATTAGAACCATCAGATTCAGACCTAGTTCAACCAAACACGTAAATGATCAGTGTGCTAATTCCGTCCAATTTGTATGCAAGTTTTTGGCAATTTTATCATAAATGGGATGCGTTTTATTATTATTTCGCATTTAAAAACAGTTGAAATTTGTGAAGTTACGTCAAATGGGTAACATTTTTCTATGCTAAACAGGGGAATTCGCACCCTGTAAATGAGTTAGAATGGCGACACGTGTGTATACAATGTTAGAATCTAACCTAATTCTATGGAATAAAAATACACATGATTTTAAAGTTCTGGTGTGTACTCAAAAGTATGGATAAGTTTTGGTCATACGGAGAATTAGCTTGGAATATACAAATCAACTGGGATAGGACACTCGTCAATAGAGTGGAGGCATCCGGCTTGAAATCATGTAGTTATACGATCTCTGGTCCGGCATGGCGCTGTGAAATTTAATTTACGTCATTCTCGGTCAATCCGTCATACTGCAAAATTTAGTCTATTAGGTAGTTCATCGAAATTGGTGGCGCTATTAACTATCGAAATCCACAGTGTCGATATCGAAATCGTCTGTGGGCATTTGTACACCGTTTCACCCGCCCTGCTTGGACGTTTACATGAACCGTTGGGTCCGAGGCCTCTATATTGCTATACGAGTTATTTTCTCTCAAACACTGGCGACACTATTTGACATTGGCCCAAACATGTATCGCATGCGCTGCCTTTATTTCCTTAAATTTATGGATTTAAAATCCCAACATCGCCAACAAATCCCTCTAGTGTGGTCCCTGGGGGTTTTGACCCGCAAAATTGTTATTGAGCTGATTTTTGCACCAATAACAGAATGCATCATACAACAACATATCCAAAATCCCCATAAAATCCCCCTTGGGGAAATTGTTAATCCAAGATGGCCGCCAAAATTAGCTACATCTAGCTTTTAAAGTAATGTTTGATGGTTTTTATTGTTTTTGAATATCTTGGGGGGTCAAGGAATCCAATTATTACAAATCTAAATCACTGTTGACTTCCTTCACGCCAAATTCCAAATGGCCGCCATTTATATAATTAACTATATCTCATGTTTTTGAATATGTTTTAGTTTTCAAAGAATGCAGTTGTGTTTTAAATCTAAATCATTGATGTTTCCTTAACTCAAATCCCAAATGGCCACCAAAATGGCTGCCAATTTGCTGCTGTTACATATAATTATCTTTTCACTGACATATCTTTCCTTGCAGTTTCCTGCAAGGAAGATAGGTCAACTGTCCAATATATAGGAGGGTGTTTAAAAGCAATAATCCCCAAAAGGATTGTTTCTAATTACCAAATAGTATTAATTTAGTTCATCTTTAGTCTAGTCGAAAGATGACTTTGATGTTACCGCAATGTTATTTGAACTTACTCATAATACTAATTGGAAAGAATGGTTTAAAACGTTTCGTATAATGCAGTTTTCGTAACTGTTCACATAAACGCATGATTAATTATAGGCCTAAACACGTACTTCTTGCCAGAAATGGGGCAAAGACACAATAGGCCATATATTTCTATTTTTATAACAAAGTACCAGACTGGAACTGGAGTGTGAAATATAAATATATAACGTAAATCCCAGAATTGGGAGAACTAAAATTTGGGTGTGAATACACCTCAAGAGGACTTCCTATTACATAATTCAGGTGTTCCGTCTTTTGTATCCGTCCATTTTACAAAAATTTCTTCTATAGTTATTTTATATCTATAATTTATTCGCTTATTTATATTATTCATTTATATTCATATATTTTTTCGCTTTAGATATTTTATTTAGATATAATTTATTTGGTTTCTTTATCCCTCTTTTGCTTGTTCTGAAGTAAATTAAGCAATTATATGTACTGGCGGCCATTTTAATTTCACCATAAAGGAAAACATGGATAATTTAGATTTAGACCTAAATTATCATCAACACAATCTACTTGAGAAGCAAATAAGCTAATTAATGCAATGTCCAAGCTATTTTGGCGGCCATCTTGGATAAAAACTTTCCCCAAAGGGGATTCATGGGGATTTTGGAATATTGTTTGTATGACGTATCTGCTGCATGTCTGGTGAAAAGAAGCAAGCTCAATAACATTTTTTTCACGAGTATGGTATTTCTTCTTCAGTCAGGGGCTATACTAACGCTGATCCAGTGGTTTTTACAGCATTCATATCTACTGGCGCAGTTCAACAGTGTTGTAAACTGGGGGAGAGGGAGAGTTAGCTACCCTTGTGGGAATCTTTCCCGCCTCCCTTAAAAATTAGTGAGCTTTTGCACACGCGCCAATTTTACAAGTGCAAACACAAGGCCTACATGTATACTATGTTTAATTTATGCTTTCCCCCCCCCCCGAATGGTATGGTGCCCACTGATCTCTACAAACACTATCCCAGTCCCTAAGCACAATATGTGCACTTTTTCCTAAAGCGTGAAACTTGGCATGCCTATACATAATTGAGCCCCTGAACATTTTCCTGTATCCGAGTCCACAAATGTAGCGCCCCCTATTTGCCCGACAGCTCCGCTAAAGTTTTACCCACTTATTACATATTCCTTTCCAAGAGCTTATATTCCATAACTCCAACATTTTGACCAAATAAGGTCCAATCAGTTTAAAATGATGCACATTATATACTATTCATTACGTCAATATCAATATGACTGCCTTCTATATTTCAGAAATGGCCGCGCCATGAAAGCCACCTTTAAGCCTAACCTGAGTTAAGAATGATAAAAAATGCTAATGTTGAGGACACACCCCACATTGGTATTGCTGAGGAGGTCAAGAAAGAACACTGATGATAGTGCAGCAGTAACAGATAGCATTAATCATGAGGTCAAGATGGCGGTTGATTTCAAAATGGCCGCCCATGAACTAATACTTTGGAATTTAAGCCAAATTAAGCCTAGAACCTTTGAAAGTTAAATGATCTTGTCATCTAATTGTTTGACTGAATAAGGCCCAGTAAGTGCTGCAATATATCTGGCCAGTGATGTAGGTCAATTTGATATCATTATACCTAGCCACCCTAGATTCACTAAATGGCTAGCCACTAAATATCCACGAATTATCCCACATAAGGCATTACTTCCGCTTTGAATGATGAAAAACCACTAAGGACGTCCCACATTTGACAATGCTAAGGAGTGTAGAAAGAACACTGCTGACATGGTATTAGCCACAATTAGCGCATCTTTGAACAGATCAAGTTTGCGACTGAAAAAGGCTGCCATTGAACCATTTTTTGCAATAATATCTAACCTCTGAACCACATTTGCTCTTAGTTCTCCTGACGAAACCTATTTCTAAATGTAAGAATTCAAAATGAACCCCTTTTGTAGGAAAGCTTGGTTATTAGGCTATACCAGCAGCTACTAATATCTTAGTATCCTGATTCCGTTATTTTTGGCACTGCTTCGTGATGTGCCTAAAGTAGAGTGCATTAAAGTCAAGCTATCTGGATTTGCATCCATGCTCCTGACAACTACTTCGAACCACTCACTCAAGCTTTTGCCACCTTATAGAGGGATTGTTTCCATTATGTTAGTTGGTTCCCACACCTAGGCTTCCAGTCCCAATACTAGGACCAAGTGGGACTATGATTATAAAAATGACAGCAACAATACCTCAAGTACCCCAAAATAGATATCCAGGGGGACCCGTTTCACAAAGATTTTACGATCGATTGTAATCAATCGTAACTCGATCAGGCGTAAGTTTGAACTTACAATTAAGTTCAAACTTACGCTTGATCGAGTTTTGCGCTCGCTAAATCAAACTTACAATTGATCGTAATCTTTGTGAACTGGCCCCAGGACTTTCATAAGGCTCCCACTGAAAGCCTGCAGTACTGAAGATGTTGTACAGATTGACTCTATGGGCTAACATCACAAACATGTCCCTCATTTAAGACCATTTGGTACAACAGTGTATCAATATCAAAACCTTTTCTTGTTTGATTGTGGTATATAAAACGGTCTTTTGGCAAAGTTTTAACCAAACTTCTCAATAAGCATATTTTACGCCTCGGGTGGAACCAACATTTGTTTTTAATTTATACACATTTTGATAAATTTGCTAACGATTGGCCTCGTGCATACAGGTAGAAAATTGGTATATAGCCATTTCTGCTTTTCAGAATTCCTAAGAGGTACATTCTAACCAAACCAACTGGGCCAAATAACATACAACACCCAAATCAGAATCATTGACTTATCTGACCTAAAACAATGTTAGGTATTGGAAGCCCTGACTAAAAAGACCAACCTAAGTCAACTTCTATTGTGGCAACGTTAGCTAAAACTTAAGCTGATTTTTTTTTTAAAACAACAGCTCATTTCTGGACATTTCTAAAAAGAGATGCATTGCTATTCCTGTGATATTGGCACCATCTTGAACAAAAGTGTTGGCACACTTTCCTTACCGTACGGACAAAGGTGAAACCTGAAATTGTGTTACAGTGCGCTACCAATACTCACATTGATTGGGTATGGAAGGGGATGTTTTAAGGGATTGGCAAAAGCTTCAAAGCTTGACACCAAAAACAATCATACCAGTACAGCCGTAGCAGTGGGTTTCGGGGGTGCGACTCACCCCCCCCCCAAAAAATGACAAAGGTCCGTTTATGATTTGAAGGTCCTCTTTGCCATGTTTAAGGTCCGTGTTGTCATTACATATAAGATATAGCATAAGGTTGTTTTGCTGGTAAATATGAATGAACTAAGGCACTGTTTAACCACTCTTCCGATTGTCGTGTTACTATCCGTTGTTTCTTCAACGCTTCGACGAAATTTTTTTTCTTTCCTCTCCACCCCCCCCCCCCACCCCCCCCCACCCCCCCCCCCCCCCCCCCCCCCCCCCCCCCGCTCTTCAGAATTGGAGACGACGGTGAAAAATTTAGGGGCAAAACCGCGAGCTCCGAGCCGAAAAGTTTTTTTGGACGCAAAAGGTCCGCTTCCTGTCAAATCCGCACCCCCCCCCCCCCCATAAATTCATGGCTACGGGCCTGTACCAGTAATCTTTTTTATTATTTTCCTATTTTCGACTATAGGTGCAAAATTAAAAGTGGGGGTGACCCAATGGACACCTCGTCCCCCACCTTAGCATACATCAAAATTGAGATTTGGTATAATCAGGAAGTTCATATTCTTCTCAATTAACCCCATGAAATTTAAAGCCCAGTAAATGTTTCACTTGATATATAAACAAAACATCCCCACATGTTTTCGACGACCCCTTTAGATTATACCAGTCTCCTATGGCCATTTAGTACATTATCAAAGTCTTGAGGAGTCCAAGTTGTGTGAAAATATCGGAATTCCAAAACATATTACTGATAAAATCGGACGATTATTACGCCCATATTAATTGGTCTCGCTATGAGTTTTTAAATTTGGCTCAACTGCATCTCACCCAATATTCTTTTGCAAATCATAGCTCGAACAATTAAATTGGGATTAATCATCCAATCTTATATCACATTATGCTTTTGCTATTCCAAATGCTTGACCGATTGACCCCAAAATTCATGATGTTTTTTTTTAATGAAAATCATTACCATGATCGTTTCACCGCCTTTATTTTTAATTCTCTTACTTCCAAACTTTTCGAAAGATGTTACTTAATGAATTAAAATTGCTATTGCTTGGCAGATTTCATACTAAATTAGAAATTTTTGTCAGGATATTGCCAAAATCTAACTAAACACCGTTGTGTTATTTCACAAATACTACTAGCAAACAATGATGTAAGGACATGCCAGACCTGTGTGCAATTGTTCATTATCCCATTATGTTTGCACTTTGCACTAATAGATAGCACCTCAAAACTAGAAGAATTTCTCATCATACCAAAGTTTAAACAATCATGATAACAAAGTGTATCGTCGTCCTTGGTAGTCCCAAATATAAGAATGTAAACTTTCAATCAATACACATGGCTCATATCTTCTACTCTGAGGATGTGTTAGCTCTCAATGAAATAATAAGATGGAAACATCACATAATATTCAGTCGTGAAATTGTCTCCAACCACGATCGTTTACAATAACCAAGTATGTGTGTTCTTTATACCTTTCCATTTCGAAACAGGCTCGTTAGCATTTCAATATGAATTTCATATAGTGCAATCAGGCTGAACTGGATAATCAGTGTGGCCATTTGGAAATCTAATATGGCAGCATATTGACTTTGATCAAAAAATTTCTGTAAATTAAGAGTGCTTAAAACCTAGTACCAAGGACTTTTGTTTGCCCAAAGCGGTGAAATTTGATCACAACCTTCAAGAGGTACATTTCATAATTGGGTAAAATTCGAATAATAGTTCATTTCGGCGGCCATTTTGAAATCAGATGCCATCTTGAAATTCGGGATTTCTGTTTTCAACTATCTGTTACAACTTGCAATGCCATCAATGCATTTTCTGAACCCCTCAGCATTACCAATGTTGGATTGTCCTTAAAATTATGTGTTTTTTTATCATTCTTAACTCAAATTAGGCATAAGTCATAGATGTCTTGGCGCCATTTTGAAATCTAAATGGCAGCCATGTTGATTTTAAACCTAAATCAAATAGCTCTCTACATATGCACTCATTTTTAAATCTTACTAATCTTTTTTTGGTCAACAAATAGTTGAATTATGGCATTTAAGCTCTTGAAAGAAATGTCATAATGGGTAAACTATCGAGGGGCTCGTATAGCCATAGGGGGCTCTACATTTTTGGCATTTCTCGATCAGAATTGTTCGGAGCCTCAATTGTAATAAGC
>JAMKCH010034858.1:0-15633 GCA_023653785.1 Ophioderma brevispina
CCCCCCCTTGAGCACTAACGGAAGTCAGCTGATAATATTTTTAAAAAATCAAAGAACCAAAGCAATTTTTTTGCTGAGATATGTTCACACATACATATAAGTAAACAATTAATAGCAACATTAAAAATAATTAACCCTTTATGTGCTGAAAACAAACAATTTCATTGTGGACGTTGCTAAATTGCTAAAATTTCATTTTTATTGCTGATTTGGGATTGTCTTATGATCCTTCACATGTGGTATAAATTTCGTACAAAAATTCCCTCGGGAAAGTGGTTTCCTTAAGGGGGGTCCCATGTAACCAACAATTCCAACAATTTTGATGTTAATATTCTCATCATGTTTAGGTCGTCCGATGTATTCGGAAAGACCTTATGGTAGCATGATTCATCTGTGCTAAACTGAGGATACCATTTATGTTTTGCTTTATTCCACCATGGCTTGTTTATCTAATTTTAACTATTGGTTAAAATGTTGTCTAGCTTTTAGTGCAGGAATGGGTCAAGTTCATACTTGGCATGCTTATAAATTGAGACAAGGGGTCTTCTGTAGGGTAACAGATGAGATCAAAGGGCGTTCAGGAGTCAGTTAGGGTCATTTGATCACATAATCGGATGACCTATAATTTGGACTGCTGTCCCTATTTTTAGGGTCATTTGATCACATAATCGGATGACCTATAATTTGGACTGCTGTCCCTATTTTTATTTTAGGGGAGTGTCAAAATGCACATTACATCTTTAATACTGTCGAATAATTTTAAAGGGAAATAACATGCTAATTAGTTTTGATTTACATGCGATAAATTATGTTGAACCAATTCAATGTCAATTTCCAACAGTGACAAATTAATTTGCTATGCTAATTGGAACTTAAGACCAAACAATTAAGGCGGGAACTGATGGCCATGTCTATCCTTATAATATGGCCAGTGTTTCATCTTGGTCAATTGACATCATATCAGTTTGTCCATGATGATTGTCAATACAACTTGAATAACATTTTAGGCCTACCCCATTAAATCATCACACATTATGCAGTGATTATATTCAAATAATGAAATAAATGGTTTACAGCGCCTTTTAAGTTAATTTATTTCATTCAGAACGGTCATGATACAAATCATAAATATGATATAATACAGTATATTACAAGTACATATGCATTATGAAGTTATACAGCCTGTCTCAAAAAAAGTGGTACAATCAGAAAAAAAAATGGTTAAACATGAAATTTCAAAATAAGTCAATCTTACTTGGCATAATATTAAAGAACAAAGACCATGCTTTCCAATGGTGTTTGTTTCATCTTATTTGCTTTTGTCAATCCAGAGATATAATCAATTTAGTGCGATATACCAAAATCGATTTTGTGCCACTTTTATGCATGGGCAGAGTTGCTTCGCCCAGTTATTCCATGCTGTCTTGAAGATTTCAACTTGACAAATAAACAAAACACTGATTAAAGTGAACAAAAGAAGTCTAGTTTTATCGACAAATGTTTTAATAGTCAATATAATCAGTTCAATGATAAATATCTTCTTTTCATAAATAATAAACAATACAAATATTTATTGTACTTCAATGAAATGGAACTTTGAATTTATTACAAAATTGGTATCTGTTAAAATCATATCAGAAGGATTGTAATTGCAACCAAAATAAACACTCCAAATCCAAAGAAATGGTTTAAAAGTATTGCACTATCTTTGTGAATTTACTAATTGTTGAAGTCAATAAAAATTTGAATTTGGAAGTAAAGTATCAAAGCGTTGGTAGGAATTTGCATTTCATGATACTTCAAGACCATAAAAACTCTCTCCTCCAGGTTGCTGTACGCCGGCTGTACGCTCATGGTTCTCTTCTAACAAACAACAGTATGTCGAATGTTACATGTTACTGTAACTAGGTTTATGCAACATAAAAACCCCAGTGAACATGACCTGGGATCTACCTGTCTATCACGGGAATTGAATACGAGAAGCGGCTAAACGCTGACAAGTAAATGTCTTTTTTACAGTAAATGCGTGGAAGGGCGAACCTTTAACAGGTTTATTTTAACATTGATATTAACCTTACATACCAGAGAGACGAAAATGGCTGTGGGGAGGGTGTAGAAGAAGTAATCGGCTTACTGTAAAACGCGAAAGCGAAAGTGCTATTGAATTCGGCAGCCTTAACGGAATAAACTGCGTGTGAAGCTGTACTTTATTCCGTTAAGGCTGCGAATTCACTAGTGCTTTCGCTTTCGCGTTGTATAGTAAGCCAGGTAATCATCCCATCCCTATTTTATTACCTTGCCTTATGTCTGCCGGTGTATTCTTGGCAATCTGGCAAAACCACTAGCTGTGATAACGTCTGCAGCAAATGTATACAACAACTATAGTGTGATTTCTTTTATCCGTGTCACTTCATTAAATGTTTTCAACGATTCAATTCATTCTCTGAGGTTGTATGCTTTACCATGAAAATCAATACAGCTTTTACTTGGCGTGGATTGAGGCCGGGTATTTTGCATGGCCTCGCATCAGTACTATTGAGTTCGGGAAATGGAATGCTATTCATAAGATTTTGATCTTTGAAGTGAATCAGTAAATACTGTCAGTGCTGTATGCAACGGTGTCTAGACGATTGCGCAACCCTATGGTTTCACACCGGTAAATACAAGTCCTTGTTCGTCCTTGTACAAAATGAGCGAAATGAAAACGTCATTTTCTCTCAATGGAACATCTCAGACCTTAAAGCTAACATTCTGCTTGAAGATCATATCTCCTACCCGATCAGTCATGAAATTAGGGTAGTTATCCCTATTTTTTTCAAGCTACTGCACCGTACTGCAAATAAACAAACCGTGAAGACTATATGCACCGTGGTGTGACGTTTGTAAAACGTCTCAAAAAAAAATAAACAACGAACCAAACTAAAACCAATTAAAAAGGTTTGGAAACTTTTGTGTTTACTTTTTAATAAATTAATTGATTTATTCAAATGTATTATGCCGCGTTTCATAAATTAAAAACAAATGGAAATGTTCCATGATTTGAAAACTTTGCCAAATTACCCTACAAAGGTTCGAAAAAGTTTCTGAGGATGTTTTAATAATATATGAGTTAAATGTTGTAGAACGTGCATATTAGTTTAAACATTTTGAAAAGGCCGTTTATGCACGTCGCATAGTAACGTTTTAATAACACCCAAACTGGGATGAATATTAGTCCCGGACCAAAAGCCTCCTAAGAAATTTCAAATTATGTTCAAACGTTGCAAAAATAACGTAAATATATTTGTTTACTTTACAACGTCCAGATAACGTTCTCTGGATGTCTTCAAAAACCATATCCAACCTGAACGCAACGTAATTCCCCTAAACAAGTTCAGACCACTCTGCAACGTTAGCTGCAGAGTGGTTCAAGATTATCAACCTCCTCGTGGTGAACCCCGGTAACTGATCTGTTCAGGCGAATGATAATCAACTGAGGCTATACGCTAACATCTGTTGTCTTTTTTAATTCAGTCTTTTTAATTCACTGTTTGTCTTTTTTTATCTCACTGTATTTTAATCATGCCCCGCCAGAGGACACTATCTGATGCCAGTCTGGCACACGTGCCCTTATTAGGGCAGGCATCACCAGATGTCAAGTCAGATGGCATCTCAGTGCTCCAACTAAACGTGGAAGGTCTCACTAGGGCAAAGATAAACATCATCGAACACCTCACACATACGCATAAAGTCACTGTGATTCTCTTCCAAGAGACACGCGCTACTCACAGTTCCATTCTGAACATCTGCGGCTACACCTTAGCTGCACACACCGAGAGCGCTACCCACGGGATTGCCACCTTTGCCAGTAATTCAGCCCAATGGAAACAAATTGCAACCTCTCCTGCAGACTCCACCCTGGAATGGGCAACGACCCAAATTGCAGGTGTTCATGTCACCAATGTCTACAAGCCACCTAACCATCGGCTCCAAGCAGACTCTCTACCAACTTATGGTGCACCCTGCATTTACGCTGGCGACTTTAACAGTCATAGCATTACCTGGGGTTACAGGAAACCAACCCTGATGGAGCTACCCTAGAGGACTGGGCCTCAAAATCCGGTGTACAACTTTTACACGACCCAAGCAACCAGACACTTTCAACTCTGGAAGGTGGAATACGTCTACAAACCCTGACCTTGCTTTTGCAAACATGGACACCATCTCCATTCACCGTACTGTTCTCGACCGCTTCCCGAAGTCCCAACACAGACCATCACTGATTGCTCAGGAGAGCCTTGCTAAGCCTGTACCAACAAAGCCAGTGAAAAGGTGGAACTTCCGCAAGGCAGACTGAGACCAGTTCAAGAACCTGGTGGATTCAGAAGTGCCCAACCTCCCGACACCAACCTCCTCCAATCTGGACAATTCTTACACAGCAATGAGGAATGTGACACTCTTTACAATGATTTCCTGAATTCTGAACCCGGGGAAGAAGCTTCATCCAAGGCTTCAGATCTGACAAACTGCTTGGACAAGAAACGCCGTGAGCGCTGGGAGGAGACGGTCAAAGGAATCGACTTCACCCACTCCAGCAGGAAGGCCTGGAAGACTATAAACCGCCTCACCGGCTGAATTCGAAACCATCGAAATGTCCAGTGACTGCCAACTCAATTGCTGAGCAACTCCTCGCAAATGGTCGTTTCAAGAACATTGATAAGGATCACACTCGCTCTGTCAAAAAAGAGATCACCAACTTCGTCGAGCCCCCGGCGTGGACGGGTCACTTTCAACATCCTTCTCACTAGATGAGCTTACCTCTGCTATCAGCCAACTAAAGAGTGGAAAGGCCCAGGGCCCTGATAACATACTAGCAGAGTTACTGATGCAATGCGGCCCACGATGTCTAGATTGGCTCCAGGAGTTCTACACATGTTGCCTTACCAACCAGTCTTTACCCAATATCTGGAGGAGAGCTACTATCAACGCACTCCCCAAACCAAACAAGCCTGTCGACAGCCCTAAGAACTTCCGCCTAATATCACTACTATGTGTCTCATCTCCTTCAAACTCCTTGAGAGGATGATCCTGGCCCGGCTGGAGCCCGTCGTCGATACCCATCTGCCTGACGAACAAGCCGGAGCACTGTCCATCAGATTGTAAAACTCACAAATGATATTGAGGAAAGCTTTGAAAAGCGCCGTAAGGCAGGCGTCATCTTGATGGACCTTACTGGAGCATACGACACCGTGTGGCACCAGGGCCTGACACTCAAGCTTCTCAGGACCATCCCGGATCGTCACCTTGTACAATTCATATGTATCATGCTTGCAAACCGTAGCTTTATTCTCAAGACCAGTGATGGGCAGAGTAGTCGTCTGCGTCGTCTGAGGAACGGAGTACCACAAGGATCTGTACTGGCTCCTATGCTGTTCAACTTGTATATCAGCGATTTACCTCAAACAACATCTAGTCAATATGGCTACGCCGACGATCTTGCCCTCTTCCACTCGGACAGCAACTGGTCAGAAGTAGAAAGCACACTTACTACAGACATGGCCCTACTTGCAGCATATCTCAAGACCTGGAGACTGAAGCTGAGCGAAGCCAAGACTACCGCTACTGCCTTCCACCTCAACACCAAAGAGGCTCATCGCCAGATTCAATCAACCTCAATGGAGCGCCTGTGCCATACAATCCTATACCAACCTACTTGGGAGTGACGTTTGACCGTCAGCTTACTTACCGGCAGCACCTCGAGTCCGTATGCGTCAAGGTATCTTCGAGGAATAACATCCTGTGCCGACTTGCTGGATCTTCATGGGGTGCTAGCCCAACGACCCTACGCACCACTGCCTAGGCTCTGGTCTACAACACTGCTGAATATGCCGCCCCAGCATGGTGCAACAGCTCTCACACAAAGAAGCTGGACACAGTACTCAACGAGACCTTGAGAACCATCACTGGCTGCCTCCGTCCTACTCCATCTGAATTCCTACCAGTGCTTCCAGGCATTGCACCTGCAGTACTTCGGAAAGAACACCACACGCATAAACTAGTGAATAAGGCCCTGCTGGACAACAAGCACCTGCTGCATAACACTGTCAAAGAATCACACCAACTCGGTAGACAAGGACTGCGCTCTCGCCGACCTTTCTGCCGACACGCTGCTAAACTCTCCAGTTCCCCTTTCAACATCTTACCGACATGGAATACTGCCTGGCTAGACACCCCAAGACCAGATCAACTCTTTATTACACCTAAGACAGAACTACCACCTGGCAGCAATCTCCCACGCAAGGAATGGGTCACCTTAACTAAACCGGATTCGCACAGGAGTCGGTCGCTTCAATAGCAATACGCACCGATGGGGGCTGCGCCCATCGCCAGCCTGCCAATGTGGTTCTCCATCACAGACTGCGGATCACATTCTCAATGAGTGCCCTACCTTTCGTCCACCGGTGGACACAGATTTCTCAAACCCCAACCAATCAACAGTGAGTTGGCTCCAACGCTTACAGCATATTTAGCTGCTGCCTCATACGCAAGAAGAAGAAGAAGAAGAACGTTAGCTAACGTTAAAGCAATAATGGCACATTTTTTGAAGAGCGTCCCCAATTTTCAAAAGTTGATATTTTGGCACAGTTACGTTGGTAATTGTCTAGGAAACTATACATGCGAACGAGAATGCTAAGAAATGCGTATTTATCATAAAATGAGCGATTTTGTAATTAGAATTGGGATCCCAGATTGGACCTAAATGCATGACTGGAAATGCTACGTTTATGTCCTTCCGTGATGAAATAGTGCCACCTCCAGAAGATGACCTCTAACTTGACTTGCCTGAACTAATAAAACAACTAATGGATGAGCGTAGACACGTACATGGCGCTATTTCCCGGCTATTTCACATTGGAAGGCCGTTTCCAGCAGCCGTTGAATTTTTATCGGGATCCCCGATAATAATTATTTCTAATTACAAAATTCCTTCGTTTGTGACACACAGACATTTTCGAGCTAAACCATTCACAAGTATAGTTTACTAGCCAGTTACCAATGCAACCGTGTAAAAATCTCAATTTTTTGAAAAATTGGGGGCGCTCTTAAAAAAATGTGCTAATATTGCTTTAATATTCAACGCCGTGAACACGTTATATTCATGAATGTATAATTTGAAGCGACAAGACTACGTTGGCAGAACGTTTATTCAACGTTCGTTAAAATATGGTTTTAAGCCAGTGTTTATTCCGAAACCAAATACCGTGTTCGTTATTCCGAATTTCAAAAGAGGTTCGCTATTCCGAATCTTGTTTTTCACTTTGGAGCAATGAACATCATGAAGGTGACCATCAGTTTAAGCCATTTTGGACAATTACCGGATTCTTTGTACCTTAACACTTAAGTGACCAAGGGGGGGGGGGGGGTAGGGACCCCCAAAATTTGTTTTCGCGCTGGCCGCTTTACGCGTGGGAATTTTGCGCCGAAATTTTTTGTAATTGTCTGACTTTTAAATGCGCTTCTTTTCATACCAAAATAATTAAAATCGGCCAAGCCGTTAATGAGTTAATTAGTGGGGGTCCCATGGAACCCACCCTCCCTTGGGCACTAACGGAAGTCATTTGAGGATATTTTTAAAATAAGAATAAGAAACCGAGAACCAAAGCAATTTTTTTTGCTGATATAAGTTCACACATACATGTAAGTAAACAATTATTAATAACATTAAAAATAATTAACCCTCTATGTGCTGAAACAAACAATTTCATCATGTACGTTGCCAAACCGTTACTGTACAAACTCTATGGGAAAATGACGTGTATTTTGCAACACCCGTAAAAAATACATGATTCCCTAAAACTGCTGGTTTTGTGTTAAATATAAGTAATTTGGGTCTTCTAGAATAGATATCAACATAAAATAAGTTTTCAAAAGTGTTCGATGTAAGCGCAAGGTTCATTTGAATTTTCCGTCTTTTTGCCCAATTTTCGCCCCTAATTTGCACCCAAAATAACAAATCTCATTTTTTATTGCTGATTTGGGGTTGTCTTATGATCCTTCACATGTGGTATAAATTTCGTGCAAAAATTCCCTCGGAAAGTGGTTTCCTTGGGGGGGGGATCCCATGGAACCCCCTCTTGGGCACCAACGGGAGTGAAAACCCCTTGGTCACTTAAGTATTAAACATAATATTCAGACATCTTGGACGCAATCTTGGTTTTGGGTATTGTCAATTTTGAAATCCCAAAAGAATGACTTGATTAGATTCTATCTTGTGCCTTAAAACATAAGTTTTAATACTTTATTTGTATTCCAACTTGTCTGGCTGCAAATTTATGATAAAAATGGAAAATAGCGGCCATGATTTTATGTTATCTATTGCGCCTACCCAAAAAAATCATACGTACCACATACAAATATGCCAAATTCGATAGATATCATCAACACCAAAAACAGATTTTTTCCAAATCCAACATGTGAAAAAAAAAATATATATAATAAAGAGTGTTGCTTAATTTCGTGGCATCGGTTTCAAGCCATCCATGTAATTCATCATGTTTATTGCTAGATGATATCTATCCCTCTTCTACGGTATATATTTACATATACAATTTATACTTGTTTTGAAATTTTAACTATATCATCTATAGGTGTAAATATATAAATAAATGTAAATATATACCGTTCTGATGCTATCCGCTAGGAAAGCGTGGACACCTTTTCGAACCTAACACCTATAGATGATATCTGTCGCACTTCTGCCAACCCAGTCTTGAGAGCTCAGTTGGTTAGAGCGTCGTGCTATTAAAATACCGAGGTCGCCGGTTCGAATCCGGCCAAGCGCGCATGGGTTTTTTTCAACGCTTGTGTTCGCTGGCTATCTCCAGTGAAAGATTAATAAAAATCCATCCTTGTTTACCTGGAGAACTAAGTAGTTAAAATTTGAAGACCTTTATAGCTCTTCATTTCGCGCCTCTCCCCAGCAGTTGCAGCATAATTAAGCTGTTAAGGTCCCGTTTTGGGAACAATTTTGGCTCAGAAGCTAAACTTTAGCCCAAAGTTTAGTTCGAAAATATGCAAATTTCTCAAAAATTTTAGTTGCTAACACCTTATATATACTTCGAGCATATCTCCTTGCTTTGCGCGTGACTAAAACAGTTCCCAAGTCCCAAGGTCGAAAATTGGGGCCTTAGTGGAAATGGGTTTATGGATGTGAGGCCGAGAATTGTATAATTTTTTATCACCCATGGTATGCCAATATATTAAACGGTCCTTTTCCTTGAAAATTTAATATAAGAATGAGCTGCGACTTATGTATTACAAAATGTATTATCAGTGGTCAATACAGGTAGGCCTATAATTCAAAACCAAAGTATGAAAAAACAGCGCTACCAGTACCAGAAAGCCCGGGGGGGGGCACTCCCGTGCATCTGGAAGTGACACGGTGTAAGGCTGTTAAGACCCCCTTTTCAGCATCATTGTAACCCAAAGACCCCATATTTTATGAAAATTTCACCCAAAATCCACATTTTATTTTGAAAATTTTACCACTGTCACCCAAAGACACCCTCACAAAAATTTCTTCCAAAGGCCCCATTTTTTTGAAAATTTTGCAAATTTGTCACTCGGAAAACCCTACTTTGGGGAAATTTGGCTGTCTCTCACCCAAGGACCCCTATTATTTCAGCCCTCTGTCACCGAATATAGGCCTCTATAGTTGGGTCTTCTGGAGCAATTCCGTGACCATTGAATTATTTCTCAGTGGATTAGTCTTCCATGAAGGTTAATGAACAAATTTAGTGGGAGTCGCGAAAGTGTGAGCCCCCGAGTGTGAGCGGAATCCAGGAGGGGTATAATCCATAATAGGGTCAAAATGAAAAATGGTATCAAATTGTTACTTACCTTTCATGTGACAACCAGTGCAAAAATGTATTGAAAGAAATGCATTGTGGGAAGAACACTATACCTTCTCTTCATGCAAACAGTCATCCAAATGTCGATAAATAAATTTTTATTTACGGGCACTAGAACGTGCACGCTATGCGTTTAGTAGTGTCCCATCTCAATCGCCGTTAATGCTGTTTCAATTATAATTATATTGTTTATATTGCATTTCCAATTTCAATTATATTGAATTTTAATGCATATTCTTATGTTGAGATGAAATATATTTGATTGAGTGATCAAAGGTATAGGAAAGATAGAAAGAAGCTTTAGAGAAGTCAAAACATCAATTTTTTGAACCTACCAATACAAATCTTTTTCGCAAAATATCACTGCTAAATTTAAATTGTATCTCTTTCCTTTAAAGTTCCTACAATAGTTTTAAAAGATATGTTGTTGTGTATGATGGGAATCAATAATAAATTTGGAAGGAATGTAACTCAAAACAAGACATAATGGACTTCACTACATTTTGCGCTAGGTCTTCAATTAAAGGTGCAACGAGATATTTCACATATCAGGTGTCCCTAAAAAAATCGAAAGTACTGCTTTTTGCCTTGATGTAAAACTTTCCATCAATCCCATGATCCCATCTGATTAGACTGAGAAATGTTTCTCTGGTACAAAAATTGTAAAATGTAATTTCGTATCTATAGGCCTAGGCCTGCCTGGAGCAAATAAGCTCTCAAATACGAAATTCAGCCTATGTTTTACATTGAAATATAAGCAAATCAAAATCTCTTTACGACATTTCTGTAGCCAAATACAAGGTAAGAAATCTATTGAGTGTCTACTCTATATGAAATTAATATTATGACACAATATTTGGGTCCCGGGATTTGGGTGCCTCAAAATCTCTCGTCGCACCAAGTTTTTCTCTTTTATACAAACCAAGAGCTATCAAGGCACTTCAAAATTACTGAAAACAATTAACAAAATTAAAAAAAGCATAATTTTGAAATTTCAAATTATTCCTATCAACTTAAAATCATAAATGGGCGTCTCCAAATCATGGCGTTCGAATTTTTAAGAAAATGACAAAAACTCACTGGCAAATTGTAGTTTGAAAAAGGAGCTTTGACGAAGTCTAGTATTCTTTACTGCACGTTAGTTCCATTACTAAACGACACTGACTGACCGTTACATAGATTACGCAAGGAAAGATGGCGACGATTTGGCGAATGTTGTGTTCGGCGTCTGCTGCAACAGCGAAAAGGACGACATTTGAAGGCAAATTTGAAATGTATGTGTTTGTAGGGTGAGTAGATATTCTTTTCAGACAAGCATGCATGATTTTATGTATTGATACCGCTTTCACTGGTATTAGCGTCGTAGTCCGGGCGCAACACATGCATGAGTCTAGCCCGAGCCGAGGTTGCTCCACGTCCGATAATCGTAACTAAACTATAGTCGCTGTAATAATTGTTTGAACTAAGCGTACGCAGTACTGGTGTGTGCGACCTGTACACGGGCATACGCGTGCTACTTTTTATCTTGTGTTACGCGCTGTTTACAGCAGTTGCTTCTTTCACGCACACACGCAGCAGATCGTTCGAATCAGTTTCAAATAATTATTACTGAGAGTTATAGAGGGTCTTTACTAGTACAACGGAGTCATACTGAAACTTTCGGATGTCAGACGAGTCATTATCAATATTTTGCATTTCACATTTACGAATCACCCTCATTTCTAGTAGGATGTCATTTGAAAAATTGAAGTTTGAGATAGGTTCAATTTCTATATAGAAACGAATTCCTCTCTGCTTCTGGAGTAGAATGACATCAAGATCATCATTGCAGGTGAAGCGGATCAGGAGATATTAATTTTATGTGCTCCACAATTTGCTAAGTTTCTGCTGAAATAATGCCAAATAAGGGAAAGGACTAACTTACATATTTAGGGTTGTGAAAAAAAAATGCTAATATAAATGAGGAACTGACCTCTTTTGAAAATTCCCGTCTATAGTGCTGGACAATCACTTTAAAACCAAAACTAGTGCCTTGTGCAGAGCCATATTTTTTATTTTGGCCTGACAACAAGCGTTTGTTCAATTTTACCAAATGGACCAGGCTGTTGCTTCAGAAAAATGACTAAGTCAGCTCATTAATATGCAAAAAAAGATTATTAGGACAAGCTTCATATAATGACCTTTCATTTACATAGAAGATTAAAACATTCATGATTCAGTTAACTGTGGGTTCAACAGTGGGTCCCTTTACATTTCAAATATGCAGAGAACTTGCACATTTAATTCCTCAAGTATTGTGTATCTCTGAAAAAAAAATGCCTAATTAGTATGAGTAAAACAATGCATTGCAATTTGCGGTGTGATCCTAACATGCTGTGAAAAAAATGTTTCACAGGAAAGTTGTAGATTAATAATTTAAAATTGTGAAATATACAAAGCATTTCTGATTTTGCTTGAATTTTCAGTGATGTCTCTCGAAAGACAGAAAATGGAGAATTTACTGAAATGGCATTATTTTTTTCAAAAGGGGCAGGATTAATGGAAAAGTGCCCCCTCAGAAATGAATCTGTTTAGGATAATCTTCTTTCTAAAAAGGGTGGCAACGTCATGTAAGTTGTGAAGATCAAACCTAGATTTGATTTCAAAATTGGTACATTAAGGTGTCAACAGTGTCATTTAAATGATGGTGGGTCCACTGGGCACAATTTTTGTTGCCAGACGAGGGAAACAAGGACTTTATAAAGTCTAATTTTAGACTTTATTTCTTTATGGATTTAAATTTGTACACAGATGATAAATAAACGTTCAAATATAATAAGCTATAAACAGTTCCCAGTTAGCCACAAAATATTTTACTGCATTTAGAATGCCAAGAAATTGTTCAAACGTTAGCCCTTGTGGAGATTTCAAGACAATTTGGCGTGCCATTTTGACATCCCTATTCATAGTATACGACACAAATAAGTCAAATCGTGTAGTTTTCGTAGCACGAATCCCGACAAGAAATATCTCAAAAATACAGACTTAAAGTTATTTTGTCATGGAAGAAAAGAGAAAAACAGAATTGCGGAGATAAATAAAAAGTACAAGTAGGTGCATGATAAATTACTGCGGCCATTAGGGTTATTTTCTTAGTGTAATTGCTTCCGACACAGCACTGCGTCGGCAAGTCCTGAGTCTATCAGTGCTGATTGCTACGGCTTTTAATGCATTATTGGCCTTACGTCGTGCCGACCACCAATGTCAAAAAAAAAACGAAGTAAAGGTTCCCTGTAATAGATCTTTTACAACACATTTATGGCTGACTGTACATTGGACTGGACCTTCTAGTTACGAAAATTTCCTATTCGGACCAGCGTTAAAAATAAGAACTACTATGTACTCATGGTACGAGCACCTCAAATACACAGTGCTTGGGACTCTTTCACAGAAATTTCTTCTAGCTGACAATGAGACTTTTTTAAAAGATCTGAGAAATTCACGTCAGGTTATTAGCACGATTGTTTACCCGATTACGAGGATTATTCAAAAAAAATCCTATATTTTCAAGTTCCAGGTTTCTTCCGTCCTCCAAAACTCCCTGGATTTTTTAGATGGCGCAGGACAGCATCAGGTAGGTCAGCACAAGGTCAGCTGAAACTTACAGGACCCAAATAAAGCGGTGTGAAGACCGTCGAACAAGAGAGTAGACGAGAAAGTAGAGGCATACTGTATGAAATTGAGTAGTAGCTCATCGTACGTGGCGCATTGTTATTCACGCTATATCAATACGTAATACTGCATGAATTAGGACCGCGTCCGGTTTGCGGCGCTTATCACTACAAAAAACGTGTAGGGGTATTTTTACACAATTTCTCTAGCCTGAAGACTCTGATATACTTCCAGTCAAAGCGGAGGATTGGCATGCGCAGAACCGGACTTTGACCCAAAATCAACTGTTACGCATGCTCATGAGAAGCAATCGCTCGCTGAGACTGGAAGTGATATCATTGCCTTTTTAAATGTTTACAAAATTGGGTCGCACATGTATGACCTTTAACCTGTCTCATGTCACTTGGATTTCCGGTTTGGACTTAGTCTGTGAAGTGAAATTATCGTCCTCTGAAAAGTGCATCAAATTTGCTCTTTTAAGTTTATATTTCTTCCTGAAAACTACTTAAAACATTTTTGGTTGTCTACCGATGTCTTACAGCCCAAAAGTAAGTAAATTTGCTAAACATGGACTCATATAGAGAATTATTAACTCAGCAAAATTGTTTCTACATCGGTCCCGAGTTCATAATTGCATGACTTGAGGGCCAGTAAAATATGCCAGGTTGATAAAGATAAGGGCAATCAAGTCATGCTTACGGACGAGGTTGCTCTGGCTTTCCCGCTACAATAGCCCCTACTCACAGGCATGAGAATGAAAGGTTTAGATTTGCGTCGACATTTTTCAAAAGGCACGAGGCTTTATTTCATTATTCATTATTCATTATGTACATTTTTATCAATTGGTTGAATTGCGAGTTCACGGATTTCTGGCCCAGAGCTGAGGGATCAATCACATCAAAGAAATGTTCATTTCAGAGACGTGCATGCATCTAGTCTATTGTTAGTTCGTAATTGTACCCTTTTCTTTTGTAGCTGTTTGTGATTTAAACTTGATTTTTTTGTGATGAAGAGTCATTTTTTATGGCAAATAATGATTTGTTTTATAATGAAATTTTGGCGGCAGGTTTTGGCACTGCGGGCTGCGGACTCAAATCTAAAACATTCATCCCATGGCCTAACAAAACCGCTCCTGTTGTTTCCTGGTTAATTTTATCGCATGCCGTACGGCTGCTTGATGACTTCTATTTTTAGATGCCCGGTAGCGGCGGCGATTCACCGGCAAACGCGCCGAAATCTGAAGTACAAATACCTTTTCACTTTAAATATACTTACCGTTTACAGAAATCCGACATTTTCTTTTGAGGCGCGCGCGCGTGATCGCTCGCAGTCGCGCTCTAAAATCTTTGAGTGCCGCGCACTTTATCGCGCATCTTGTTAAAGCCGCTGCGAGTTTTTCTACCTTCGTATTTGAGCCTGCAACCCAGCACAATAACTTCATTTGGCAATATTTTAAAAATGTTTCACGCCACTATCTTACCAGTTACACGCAATTTTCAGATAGTGTGACGGCTGGTAATCCGGTGCCGAGAGCAAAAATCTGCAGGTATTAACTCCACGAATGGTCGGACTCCAATGGGAATACCGCATGGATGGTGTACTAAAAATGACCACGGACTAGTGTAATAAATGCATGAAGTAAACGTCGAAATTTAAGCCTTCGCATCGCACATGGTTTTGTTTTGATGAGCCTTGAGCCGAGTTTTGATAGCTCCGATGCGCGGCGCCGAAGAAGTTGAGGGGTCTTTACAAACATTACGGACATAGAATTTAGATAATATTTTTCGACATGAGAAAGAAACGATAGAACGTTACCACCTTTGGTGGTCAATTGTTCTGTAAACTTGCACGAAACATTCCCGAAATGAAATGTGCCGTGGAAAGGTGTCGCCCCATTACCAGTAAGAACATACTTGAGTTGACAATGACACACGTTATCAGCATCGTGAATCGGCCATTATTAATTGAAAACTTGAGTTACCCTCAATTATTTTTAGATAATTCTGACTAAATACTGAATGTTGCCGACTTAGGTTCTACATTTGTTACTGAATGTTTGACTGTGTTCGTTCATGCCCAGTTTACTCTCCCT
>JAMKCH010034859.1:0-15442 GCA_023653785.1 Ophioderma brevispina
GTTAAAAAGCCAGTCAAGCTCAGAAGAAAAAAACACCTAAATGTGCACACAATGTAACAATCACATAATAATCACACTATTAGTTAAACAAATTAGATGTGGCGAGTAAAACGCGAGATGTGCAGGTATGCTTGCCATATGGGAAAGATCAACCCATGTCAAGAAGCTTGATCAGCGTTTAAAGCCTCCTGCCGCTTATTACAGGATGCCTACGTCCAACACCACACGGGTAACAACTTATAATTCCGAGCCGGAATTTGCTCCACCAGGGACATCCGTCGTGCATAGCGAGCTGCAAGAGCGTAGCTGCCAGTCTCGAATGTGAAGCACCCTATGTCTGGTTAGATACCTGACTGCCAACCGCCTAAATCCAGAGAGAGTTTCTTAAGCAAAGTCCAACCGTTTGAAACAGTCTCTAAGGAGCTAAGAGAGTCGCCTTGTGGAAAGAAAGGGATTGCCATCAACAAGTAAAATCCATTGGTATTGAATCTGGTAAGCATCTTCCACCTTGAACTGACTCCTCATGGGCAGAATGACAATGCCAACAGATTGAGACCAGATTGGGCCAATCCAAGGTTTCCTTGCAGAAGTGGTGGCTACCTGGAAGCAGATAAGGACACTACCTGTGGGTTGTGGAAAAGCACCAAGACAATGGAACCTCTTGGTCTGCCCATGCTGGAGCAACAAGTACAAAAAGGACCTTGCGGGAATTCAGTGAAGCAGCCAGACGTCGACCCATTTATGGCTGGGATATTAGGAACCCACAGGGTTGGACACGCTAAGAAGAGAAGCAACAACAGCAGACTGGAAAACGCGGGCAATTAAAAAACTAGGTTATCCCCGGACCTTACACATGAATAAGCGGGCTGCCGCGCAATTGAAAGGTCGCCGAGTGAAACAACTGGAAGTTGCTTTTCCTTAGCAATATGGCGGAAACAACGCATGAACATTATTACCACACAGATGTTCTATTGTTCTACAAACATTCCTTTACAAAGCAATAACAGCACATTTTTTTTGGACGAGTGCACATATTTTGAGATTTTACATAGTTGAATTGATAAATTGGCTAGAACACAATACCTGTGAATCTAGAGCTCAACAATTTTCTATGGAAATTGCGCCATGTACATGTTTACGCTCATTCATTAGTTGTTTCTTCGGTTCAGGAAGTCAAGTTAGAGGGTCATTTTCGTGAGGGGGCATTATTTCCGGGACATGTCACCATGGACGGACATAATGTGGCGGTTCCAGCTCCACTGTTAAATGACGATCAGGATCCCAATTCTAATTACAAAATCGCTTCTGTTATAACAAATACGCATTTTTGGGAAGATGTACCACTCGCAGGTATAAGTTTATAGACAATTTACACAAACTGTGCAAAAATCTCAAAATGGAAAATTGGGGGCGCCCTTCGAAAAATGTGCGGTTATTGCTTTAACTTTGACAAGGTGTATGCATTGTTTCCCGCCATATTGCTGAGGCGAAAAGCATCTTCCTGTTTTTTTCAATGGGCGACTCAGACCCGCTGTCCATATGTAGAGGTCAGTGGTTTATCCATGGACATAGAAGTGACGGATCTACAACACGAGAGCCACAAATTACCTAAACCAATAGAGGTCTTCCACCTTTCGGATTAGCGGCCATCTTGCCGGGAATGGTAAAGTCCATTCCATATTTCTGGAGACTTTCTAAATCTAAAGAACGACATGCATGTTGGATATGTATGCATAAACGTATGGGTCACACTTTGAATAGCACAAGAACTTTGAGGTCGGGTATTAAATTGATCTGAATGAGGACTACTACGGGAACTAACACCTTTTGTTATAGGTTATGCATGAGTGAGGTGAAAGACCTCTATTATTACCCATTCATCTCGACATATGCCAGGCACTCGATGAGTATAGTTGTGCATACACCGCGACGGCATGTGATCTTATCTCTTTGTCTCTGTCCACAAAACCGTGTACTTTAACCGGATGTTGTGACCCCTGCTGTAGGGGTCTTTTTAACAACGTAGCACCATCAGTTTCCATGCATGGTTCGTTGAAAGCTGATGGCAACCACATAAAAGAAATTTCTTCAGAAAAATTTGAATGGTGAATCCCTTCCCTCACCCTTGGACATTTAAAGGGTAGCCCTTAAAGTTCCACACACCATGACATTATGATTATATTCAATAGAAAGCTTTTTGATATATAAAACGAGCAACATAATTTTCTTTCCAAACTGCTACAGGTAAGTCACAATTCAAACACTGAAAGATATTTTCCTAAGTACCCCCTATAAAACAAAATGAATTCTGTCAAATTGGGCGCTATGCCTGTGACGTCAATAACGTATCAGGACACAAAAAAGAGGGAAGGGAAGGGGAGTCAATAAATCTGGTCGGGGATCATACATCCTAAACGCACGCACAACCTTGTTCGGAATCAGTTTCGTAGATCTTTCATCTTCAATCAACGAATAATTGAGAGTACAAGCCCGAGTCCAAAATACTGCATATGAGAATCAGAATTGGGATATTTCAATCATCGTCCGGGAAGTACCCCCCCCCGGGATAGCGAAGAGCTAGCCAGGGTTATTTCCCGTAATGAGATCCCCCCGGCGAGGACAAGAAGGTTATACGTACCGGGGAGACCGTGTGGTGATGCTACCGCGTAAGTGCCATGCATTTTGAACAGTTGTTGAAAAAGAACTGCCAACATAATTTTTTTTCTTGCGAGGTAATTCTTTGATCGGTATTCATCTAAAGTACATATTCATTGTTATTTTTGCTAGATTATAACTTTAATATGACCTTGTATTAAGCGAGCAAGCGTGAATTAATGACAGCATGACTAATCAAAAAATGTGCGCTACAAGTATTCTAGGCATGAACCAAATTAATTTTTCGTTGATGACGCACTGCGTGTTTTTGAGGATGTCTGGTTGGGCTGAACTATAATACCTTTTAGGTATTCTTAGGTTTCTAGTCTCAGGTTTGGGCTGAATCGCTTCTCGCTGATTGGTGTTGGGATGAGCTACTTGTCAAAACCTGACATGTCACGAGCAATCACTTACTTTTTTTCCGGATCACTTTGACCAATATAAGCAGATTTACGGAAGTTTAAACCTTTAAATGTCTCATTGAACATTTAAATATGCTTCATTTTCTCTCGGACTTTTTTTTGCACTCAGAGGATATTGTTGATGTTTTCGTACAATACAAACCACGTATGTTTTACATTTAGAGCTTTATTAACAAGCGAAATGAATTTTTCTAACCTCACCCCCATCAAAATACGACGCAATATGTGTGTACCCTCTGCCTGTCACGATTCACACCCGTTTGTTCTGCACAACTAATACACCGTACGTAGCCCACGTATCTTGAGGCATGGTCTTACCGTCATACCTCGTCGTGTTTTTTCTCTCATCAGTGGGGGTTTTATATTAACAATTCCAGCTTTCAGACCAAATCATTTTAATTAACAGAATCTTGGCCATGAATGATGTGCAGAAATATTCTTGAAATGAAGTATAGCCCCACAAACACTACCATTTAAAATCGGGAATCCCACACTGGGTGGTTCATGTTTATCCGCTCATTCAAGCGCTTCTACGGCCGTTTTAAAAAAAAACCAACTTATACGTACAATTTGCCGTTCAATCTATGATACACCTCCAACATATCATGTAACAGTTTTCTGCGGAACCTCGTTTCTTCCTTTCCCCCGTTTTGATGATTTATATATGAATGTGCTAGGTCTAAAATGTGTACAAGAAAGTATAAATACGCTGGGCATCGTAATGGATCAGTTTGCCTAGACGATAAAAGCAGACCTGCCAGGCCGAGTGAATACTAATGCGGCCGCAAACTGACTAGTTCATACCCGCCAACCGGTCAAATTAACTATAATTCATATGATAAGGCATACATCTACAAACTTCCTACCCATTAAACGTGTGTTTGCACATATTAAGTGTACTAAAGAAAAAGGCGAGGCTTTTCAATACTTTTATACTTTTGATAACTCCAGTTTACTGCGGAACACAAAAAATCGAGTTTTAGCCATTTTCTGGTTTAGTGAAACCGCTGTAAAGGAGATATGGTCCGGCAGGAGCCATAGTCCGGACTCCATAGACGACGACTGAATAAAGCGTGAAACTTTTGTTGCGTGAAGAGTCAACTGAATCGAGTGTCTTCAACGTTGTAGGTGGACTGTGGGTCTGAAGGACTATATCTCCTGCCACACCGGTGAAAGAATTAATTAAACATAAGTTATTCACATTTGAACCGATTTTAAATTCTTCTAAAAGGGATTAACTTCATAAAGTAACTTCAAAAATGCGAAAACAGTCACGTAATGGTGGAAATTATCTTCAGTAAGTTCTGGTTTTAAGATAATAGAGCAGGAGCATGGACCAGGTCAAACATCATCGTTCACCCCTCACTACAGAAACATTAATTTTAGCATAGTCAAAACTATACTTTTGGGGAGTCCTCTTTCCTCAGGCAATAATTTGCAAGTATTTAATATATAATCAGATTAACTTTTAAATGCTGACCCCTGTACAAATTGAGATTGACCTTTTTCACCACTTCAGTCATTTTTACTCCATAAAAATAGACTTCCTTTGTGTACTTTAATATGTTTTTTTCTTTTGCCTAGTTGCAATCATTTGTATGCTTCAAGACATAATGGCAGAGTACTCGTAACAACTGCCCCTCCCCGCATTAAAATGGCACAAAATCGATTTCGGTATATCGCACTAAATTGATTATATCTTTGAATTGACAAAAGCAAATAAGATAAAACAAACACTATTGGAAAGCCCAGACTTTGTTCTTTAATATTATGCCAAGTAAGAATGATTTATTTTTGAAATTTCATATTTAACCAATTTTTGTCTGATTTTACCATTTATTTTGAGCGAGGCTGTAGGCAGTCAAAATGTGTTTTATATCCTGATTTGTTTACTACCCTATGCCATCTCCCATAATAGGATTAGAGTGTGCCAGGCTGTCTGCCTAATTGATAACAGGGTCAACCTTTTACAATCTTCATGGTCAAAGTACAGTATAGTAAATCAAAGTTTGTTTTATCTGGGCATTGTACACATAATTGTACTCTCAAGACCAAGGTTCAGATCATGATTATATATCACTGAACTGAGAACCTATGCATTGTGTTATGTGGGCTGTCATCCAATCAAAAGTTCTGTTTCTAGCTGCTAAGGAAATGTAAATAGTCTCGTAAATGAAATGAATTTCCTAGTAGGCATATACCATGGGAACCAGAGGACTTTGTAATGCTACATGAGACAACCTCAAACTCTGAGCATGACTTGATTTCCTGCCAATCATTTGCTTGCTGCACATATGCAAGTGTAATTTGCAATGTTGAGGCTTTTTTTCCATTTGAATTCATACCATCACATGCCTCAAATCACTGTAATCACGATGCAATAAACGCCATCACATGGCTCAAATTACTGTAATCATGATATCACATGACAGCCGCGCGTGACTGCACTTTTAAGAGACCTTTTTTATGTCAAGGCTAATCTAGGCATTAAGGGGGTCTATGTTTTCCAAATTGAAAAAATGAGTCTACTAGCTTAATTGAGATTATATCATGATAGGAAGGTGTAAAGTTTCAGCTTTCATTTGTTTTTTGTTTGAGGTTAATAGGACATTCCGTTCAAATTTTATGCTCGATTTAAGCTCGATGAATTTTTGTATACATTTGTATGTAAAAAGTGCTCACCCTGTGATTTTTAAGCAAATATAATTGTTAATTATTATGATCACATATTACAGGCTTTTTCAAAATTAATTTATTAAAACATTAAATTCATTATGCATCAAACCAACTCGAAATTTTCAGCTCGACAGCATTTCTTATATATTTCTTTATTATCACTCACCCAGTGATATTTAAGACAATTATTTTAAAAAAGTAATTTAACCCATTAGATCATCCCCTTTTTGCACCAAAATGCACTAAAATGTAATAATTTATATTTTAAAATAAATGAACAATTTTTCCAAGATTTGGGCCCAATTAATATTTTTTTTTTGCAATTTTCATTATTTTCGATTATATTTCGCTCAATATCTCAAATGGTGAAAATCGGGATTTTATGAAACGGGAACGAACGTAACTCAAAAACGAAAATTGGCACAGATATCAAGCATTCAAAGGGCTATGAAATCATGAAGCCGGATTTTTGAATTTGGGCTTCAATTTTGAATTATGGCATAAAGTTTCCTAATTGGTCAGCTCCTGGTTGCCATGGCAACCATATCAAAAATCCGGCTTCATGGTTTTCTGCGCACTCCCCAAGTATGGTGTAAATGCAAGTTACCAGTAAGCAGTTACGTTTGTTCCCGTGTTTAGTCAATCAGAGGCCCTGTTCAGTTAACATGGCAACAAGATCAAAATAATTCCCATTTTTCAAAACTTTTCAACATGGGCTACAATATGATATACGACATGCATAAGTAATATATTGGTAAAGTCAAGAAAATTGCAGTCGAAGGTCGGGTAAAAAAACGTAGACCTCTAACAGATTGGCGCCAAGATAGCGATTACCCCCCCCCCAAGTTCCGCAAATCCTTGTGTGATGCTACAGAAGCAGAATTTGTACTTGATCGGTTGTAGTACATCCACTGAGAACGTTTCGAAGGTTTATTGGACAAACAGGTAAAAAAGAAAACCAAAAACAATGTTTTGAACTTGCCTGCTATCGCCATCATTCATATACAAAATCATGCTTTAATTTTCTGTCGTGCAGGACAGAAAATACTAAACCACCATCTTTTTACATAAAGAAGGCGTATTCGGCTTATAAATTCACTTTAGGTGTGATCTTATACATTGGTAAACATTCCAAATATGCCAAAATCCCGGATTTGGAAAACAAAATGGGCGCTTGTTTCTGCAAATGCCCTCGTGTCTCTTTAAAGGGTACAAAAGAGTCATTAAAATTAAAATGAGCAGAACCCTCTTCCTGTTACAACCTTCAATTACGATATGACCTTCAACCAGGTGATTAGGCAAGGCGAATAGCTTTAATCTGCTAGTGGCTCCTGGCCAGGCTAAGGGAAACCCTAATGGATGATGAGGCAAATATTCCAAGGAATGGACGAGTCAGGTCGTCTAATACACGACCTTATACGCCACAAAAAAAAAAAAAAAAAAAAAAAAAAAAAAAAAAAAAAAAAAAAAAAAAAAAAAAAAAAAAAAAAAAAAAAAAAAAAAAAAAAAAAAAAAAAAAAAAAAAAAAAAAAAAAAAAAAATTCTCATTGTCGTCCTGAAATTTGAGCCCTCAAATCCATTTCATTCCCAAGATATAAACAAAAATTTTAGTGGTTAACCATCAATATTAGCACAGTATTGAATAGGGCTTTGCAACATGCATTATTGCGTCTACCATCAAAAACCGCAAGTTTGTTTCCCACGGTACTTGACGGGGTTTTGCTGACGTGCAAACTTTATGACATCATTCTGGCATAATGTTGGTACTTTTTTGGTATCAATGAAAAGAGGAGGGTTGTTTAGCTATCCATTGGTACCAAATCAAGTGTATGTGATTTCCCTGCATCATAACTCCCGTGTTGGTGCTATCTCTCCCAAGGGGGTGGTTGCCACCTCATCCCCATCCACCACTTTGGATCACCCTGTACTTTACCTATACCCCAGTGTTTGTTTTGCTTTTGCTGAAAAGGAGTGGCAAACTTTCCAATTGATAATTAACTTGGCACCAGAAATGAGAATTTTAGTAGGTGAAAAATAGGAGTGGTAACAGCTTCCTTCGGTAGACGAGGGTTAATGAGGTCAAAGGTCACATGCCACGGTCAAAGGTCCATACCAAGGTCAAAGGTGAACGGGAGATCATGTAAAACAAGGGATGGTTTAATGCAATCTTATACTCATGTTGAAATATCTACTTGAAAAAATCAGTTATGATATTTCTTTTTATACATGTTTCTGTAATTAAAATTGCAACTCAAACTAGAAAACCGTCTATCCTTTAAATGCTTTTTAATGTTGTTCTTATTTTCTTTTAAAATTATGCCTGGCGACCCGCACGTTTTTTTAAGATAATACTTGTTTCTATAACGCACAAATACAGAAGTCTTTCACCTTACTCATGCATAAGCCTATACAAAAGGTGTTAGTTCCCGTGTAATCGTCATTCAGATCAATTTAATACCCGACCTCAAAGTACTTTGTGCTAATTTAAAGTGTGACCCATTTTTATGCATACATATCAAACATGCGTGTCGTTCTTTAGATTTAAAAAGTCTCCAGAAATTTGGAATGGACTGCCATTCCTGGGCAAGATGGCCGCTATCCGAAAGGTGGAAGACCCCTGTGACCAGCCAGTTCCCGTTACCCACATAGAGTAGATTTTTTTTTTTTTTTTTTTTGTGGTGGTGTAAAACTCGGTCCATTGTTGCAACGCTTTCCATGTAAATATCGTCAAAATAATGTATCGTGCCAATCTACAGGAATCAGCTTCATTATAGTTTTACGTTTATCATATCCAAACGACATTAACATATTTATGTGACCATCGTGACTGGGAACAGTCGAGATTGATGAGTTTGCGAATTACCATTAAATTGAGTTTCATACCGCACTCCATCTTACCAGAAATCACTGGGTGAATGTACAAGATCTATAATGCGAAATGGGCCGATGCGTCTTGAAATGGGCAATGTGGCTATAATTGGCCCTACCCCTGGCGCGCCACGTGTTGACTTGCATTCATTATTCTTTGTTCAACGACTCAGGCTTTTACGAAGTACTGGGATAGGGGATCATGATTCGGGGCATACTAAAAATAGCTGACTAATCGGCGATCGACTTGAAATGAACTTCACCAGACTTGTGGTGGTGAGTATTCACTTATACTTTCCGCAGGGGACACCATCTGGTACTGGGACGGAGATAGGGGTGAAACTCAGAGAGGTTCTTGGTGGCTTTAGCTGAAAGAACCCGGTAGTTTCTATGGAGTAACACAGTTAAAAGGTCTGTAACACATGGCATTCACAAGCAAGTTAAGATGCCAAGCGCGAGACGTATCTTGTTGGGGTTTCGGAATGTAGAGGCTTTTAGTTATGGTTACATCGAACAAAATGACCTTCAACGCATCGCGTAAGTCATTTACTTATACCTACTGTCAATATTTGCACACTTGTTGGTTGTAGATTATAGGAGTGGCCTGAAGGGTCAGTCCTTGGTCCGTGTTTATTTCTTTTTTACATAAATGACATCGCCCAAAACCTGAATTTCACTACACGACACCATTGCTATGGACACCGATGCATAATCTGACCATCACGAGCAAGGAGGATGCGGAGTTAATAACTCAACCAATCTCGCACTAACACATGGAACGTAAGTGGATGATGGAATTTCAATCCTATAAGTGTGAGGTCATTAGCATTACTCGTAAAAAGAGCACCCCCTCTTGCTGTTCAATAATACACATACACCCTTTATGGCCGCAGCTTAAACATTTCAAACACATCAAATACCTGGGGGTAACCATATCTCATTACTTTTGCTGGAAACAACATATTGAAACAATTTACTTATAAAAGGCAAACATAGCCCCTTAGTGGTTCTGGCGTCGTAACATCACATCAGAGACAAACCAATGTCACAACAGCTTAGAATCTCTTGTGAGAACCAATCTTGGATACAGTAGCACTGTCTGGGATCCGTACACTAGCACTTAGATTAAAAAGTTGAAATGGTACAGCGTCGTGCATAGCAAGGTTCCGGCGGCCTTCATCGCTACACTCGCATATCAAGCGTTGATGGTATGCTACAGGAGCTTGAGTGGAAAACTTTGGCTGAGAGCCTTATACTTGCCCCCCCAAAAGAAAACTTGCTATATTTTACAAAATCTATAATCCTCACGTCGTCATTAATGCTTCAAATTACCTCGTATCCAAGAAATCTTCACAAATCCCAAACCCACCCACGTGAGAATTCATCTGCGTTCCCATTTAACATTCTCTAAAGACTACTACATGTCTTATTTTCCCCCGCACCGTGCGTGATTGGAATATCCTTAATCATTTTCGTTCAGGGTCCCTCAGTAGAATCATTTAAGAGGGTCATACAGGCTGACTGGACTGCACACAACCCACTCACCAGTGATTGAGCCTCAATTTTTGAATTTGGCACTATACTGGATGAAGTGAATAACCATGTTTAAAAATCTTTATTTCTTAGACATATGATACGTGATATTCTCAATTTGGCAAAATGATGGTAAACGGTTTCTTCACACAAATATTTTATCAATATGACAAACATTATTGAAACATTTATCATGCAGGTAGATGACATTCGTCCATACTTTTTTTGTCCATGTATTCTTAATATTTCACCCCATCCGTCCGTCGGTCGGTGGGGTCATAGTTGGTTTTGTTATCTGATTGGTCAAATTTCAATTTTTAATATCTGCGACAGTAAAAATTTTATAGTTTTAAAATTATGCAGAGTGAATTTGAATTGACCTGTATTTTTATGCTTTGGAACCGAGCCGCTGAACACGGCTCTGTTTGACAACAAGCCCTTCTCCTGCTGCATAACACTATCAAAATCACACACCATCTAGGCAGACAGAGACTGCGTTCTGGTCGACCTTTCTGTCGACACTCCGCTAAACTCTCCAGCCCTCATTCAACCTTACAGACATGGAACACTGCCTGCTAGATACCCAAAACCAACCAATTCACTATATCATAACCTGAGAGAACTCGCCCAGTGTTGGATCGCTTCTGTCCTCGGCGAGAATGGTGTCACCCATAACCTTAAACAGATTCAAACGCACAGTATCTGGGGCTGCCGACATCTCAGCCTCCAATGTGGCTCTCATCACAGACTTGCGATCACTCTGCTCACCGTGTGATTAGAGCCTCTCAAACCCCAAACAACCACCAAGTGAGCGGCTCCACCACATTAAGGTATTGTGCCTCTCTTGGCGGAGAGTTATACCAAACCCACTTCGCGCATCATAAACGCGCTTTGATTTATTTGAGTTCTCAACTTCACTTCACTTTTTTCCATAATATACAAAAACTTCAACTTCATCAGCTTATTGCCATAATATTTAAAAAAACATATACATCAAAAATCACAAAAGACATTTCTAAAAACACAATTAATGAGGAGATGGTCAAAAGGCCAGAAGTCGACCATTCCCTTTACATAAAGTTACACATAAGAATATGAATATGAAAACACATCAAAATGATATATAGATCCAAAACATTCAAAATACAAGACTTATATCTCCAAAAATATCCCAAAATTAGTCAATTTAGAATAAGCTGTTTTTATATTATTTCTAAAATGTTTGAGATTGAGTTTGATTGTTTCAAGTGTTTGATTGAGTGGGTTCCAAAGGAGCGGTCCAACCGTTCGTACAGATTGGTCTGAAATCTTTCTTGTTTGTGAGGCAACTTATAATTATATTTATTCTTTTGTGGTAGTTGTGGACGTCAATCGTCTAGTAAAGTAACCATTAAAGTAAAGTTAGCAACTGATTTGTGCTGTACTTATACATAAATAACCCCCAATTCCCAATTGGTACATGTCAATATGTTTAGAATTTGTAGTTTTGAAAATAATGGTACCGATGCTTCCTATAATGGCCTAGTAGTAATTGTTCGTGGGTAGATGTGCTGGCATTTTTGGAGCTTAAAAAATTTGTCTAAGAACATTTTTGACGTATTTCACCATATTAAAATAGCATAATTTAAATAGGGCAAGATAAGAGTACAGTATATATAAGGAACGTAAATTACTTCCTGCTACATAATATTTCAACTTATTCAACATTCCGATATTTCGTGATATTGTTTTTGAAATACCATCAGTATGTTGCTTCCAAGTTAGGTTTTCATCTATTAGTACCCCTAAGAACTTTGTTTCAGAACTCTTTTAAATTTGTATTATCAAGGGTAATCGTTATTCCCTCCACACAGATGTCAATTGGGCATGACTTATCATTACGACATGATTTATCATTTGATGTCATATGTGGAGTTCCCAATACCGTGTAGTTTGTTTTGGCAGCATTAACAGATAATTGATTTGCTTTAAACCAGTTGCTTACTTTTTCATTATTGATCAAGTTAATTTTTTTGAATAATGTCGGTATGTGAATAAACTATTGTCGTATCGTCTGCAAATAATATAAATTCCAAGACATCTGTAGTATTAGTAATATCATTTAGTAATATCATATCAGTTACATCTCTGTGCAAATCTGTTAACTTTCTACTGTGGAACTTGGCTAGAATTCGCCGTTTCATCAATCAAGATTCAAGTTCTAATGCTATGCGAGCACTTGCTTTATCTAAGTTAGACTATGGTAATGCACTTCTTTCTTGTTGCAGAAAAAGATGTTGCTCGTCTGCAGCGCCTACAAAACCGTGCGGCCCGCATAGTTTTCCAAGTTCCACGCCACCATTCAAAATCCCCTTACACTGGTTACCCATTGACAAACGTATTCAATTCAAGTTCTTGTCTACATCTACAAGGCACTGAATGGTCTGTCACCTGACTATCTTCAAGATTGTATCACCGTTTATATTCCTCAACGGAGGCCTCCGCTCAAGTATGGACAATTCCGCGCTTCGTGATCCCCCACGTAGTAGAGGAAGGACGGTTGATGGATCTTTCAGTGTCTACAGCCCAACTCTCTGGAATCAATTCCACTTACTCTTTAGGTCAGCCCTTGTTCGAAATATCTAACCGTAAATGGACCCAAACCGCCATTTTACGGTTAGACTCCTAGCCTAGAATGGGCGGCAGAACGAATTACGTAATCAAAACCTCCATTTGCACAACAGTTCTGAAAACGCTCTCTGACTGAATTTGCCGGCTAAACGCAAAATATGTTGTAATTATGTTACGACTTAGCTACACATTTCTACACCTTACTATTGGTGCCTTGGACATTAATTCGTTTCATATCTTGGTTCATTCCAGTGGAATTGTCGCATTTCCTTTTGTGATTCAAGCAGTTAAAGCAACACAATGTTGACAGTTCAATCTCATCCTGGCATTGTTTCTATATTTAATTCTCTTTTGTATCACAGATTTGCTGTGTGCCAACCTATTTGCTGCTCCAATAATCCCATAAAAAGGCAATGCTTTTCGTCATATAAGCGTGTGAGCCGCATCACATTTCATTCCTTAGTATTTTTATAAAAAAAAATGGGTTAATTTAGATATTTGAGATCGAAATTTAAACACTTTGGTTGAACTTTGTTGACGCCCTTCACATTTTCTTTCTTTCTTCGATTGATGCCACTGACAATTGGGACCATTCCATTTGTGCTGAAATTTCAATTTTGTAATACAAATTTTTCAAATATTTGTTGCATATCCCTTATTGTACCTTTCAAACCAATGTAATTTGGGTTGGTTAATTGTCCTATAGCTTATGCCGTATTCCATTGCAACGAATCACATACACTATAAAAAGTGAGGCGAACATCCAGATTTTCCTTGACGTTGTTACAGTACATAGTACAGTCCATCATACTGCATTATGGTCTGAAAAACATCCCTGCCAACATGAAACACAGCATAGTTTGGCTGTGTTGTGAAACAACAAAGCCGTCTGGAATCACTGTAACACCAAGGAGGATTATGCTAATACACGCCATTTTCTCATGTCACAACAAACATCGACGAAGACATTCCCAAGACAAGTTTGTAGAATTTTTAAGAGAAGACAACGGGATCGACTACAAAAGAAGATTCACAACAACCAGCATATAGTGAAGAACTCTCAACAGGTATGCTTATGGTAAAAATACAGACCATTTCCTAAAATCCAAACACAAACAAGCTCAAACAGAGCGTCGCAACAAAGTTGAACGGAAGGCCGCCCACTCTGTTAAATTTAAAGTCTCAATCTGTAGTTCGCACGCGAAGCATATGCAACTACAGATTCAGCTACAACAGCTTCATTTCGGAGTTTCTGATAGGACAAGGGCGCTGAAAATTTTGCATAATTGTAAAACGTCGCCACAAGGCGCGCGTATGGAAGCACAGTGTATCACTTTTACTTATCCTTAGATAAGGAAACCTTATCTCCAAATAACACTCCGTTAACTGGAGATAACGCTTCGTTAACTGGAGATAACAAAGCTGAACCCCAAATAACGCACCTTTATCTTAAGTTAACAAAGCTTATCTCGAGATAGCAGAGCTGAACCCCAATAACGACCCTTATCTGGGGTTCACAACTGATCTCGGATAAGGTCTCTTATCTCGCGATAAGGCACCCTTATCTCCAGATAAGAAAGCTGAACCCCAATAACGACCCTTATCTGAAGTTAACAATCCTTATCTAGGGTTAACAAAGCTGAACCCCCAAATACGACCCTTATCTTGGGTTAACAAAGCTGAACCCCAAATAACGCGCCTTATCTAGGGTTAACAAAGCTGAACCCCAAATCGGTTCCTTATTAGAAGTTACAAAGCTTCTCTATAGGATACCAAGCGGACCCAAAATAAGGTCCCTTTAATCTTAACACTCCTTATCTGGAGTTAACAAAGCTGGACCCCAAATAACGGCCCTATCTGGAGATAACAAAGCTGAACCCCAAATAACGACCGTTATTTGGGGTTCAGCTTTGTTAACCCAGATAAGGATCGTTATTTGGGGTTCAGCTTTGTTCTCTTGAGTTAAGAGCGTTATTTGGAGATAAGGGGCCTATTCCTTATCCCTAGATAAGGTTTCTTATCTAGAGATAAGCTTTGTTAACCCAGATAAGGACCGTTATTTGGGGTTCAGCTTTGTTAACACTTGATAAGGACCGTTATTTGGGGTTCAGCTTTGTTAACACTTGATAAGGACCGTTATTTGGGGTTCAGCTTTGTTAACCCAGATAAGGACCGTTATTTGGGGTTCAGCTTTGTTAACCCAGATAAGACGCGTTATTTGGGGTTCAGCTTTGTTAACACTTGATAAGGACCGTTATTTGGGGTTCAGCTTTGTTAACCCAGATAAGACGCGTTATTTGGGGTTCAGCGTTGTTATCTCTCCAGTTAACGGAAGAAGGCGCGCTATCGCCAGTTAACGGAGTGTTATTTGGGGATAAGGCTTCTATCTAGGGATAAGAAGAAAGTGATACACTTGTGCTTCCATATACGGCTCGCATTCTTACCTATGATGAATCTCGGGTGTCCTATGTAGTCGTCGTCATGTACGGCATATTGGCTTACATAACGGGTTGTAAGGAAGGATACAAACGCAACATACATGGTCACCCAAGCACAAAAGAACAATTCCATTGGCTGCCCTTTCTTTACAATTGAATAACAAATGTCCCTGTAGGGCAGAAAAAGATGAAAAGTCTATTGTACTCCAACTCTTCAAACATTAGTTAGACGGCATTATA
>JAMKCH010034860.1:0-15197 GCA_023653785.1 Ophioderma brevispina
TTTTTGTTTGTTGCTGTGACGCATTGTTGGTGGAAAAAGTCCACTTGGCGGCCATTTTGGGGCTCAATTTTGTGGCCATTTTGGAATTTCACTTTATATTTCAAACATGTGAATAAAATTATTTAGGTACAGATGTTTACATTACCATCTGAAACTCATTGAAACTGCTCGACAATTGCGTTATATACCGCTTGTTTTTTCAATGCATTTTAGTAAAAAACCTATTTCGGCAGCCATTTTGACGCCCTCTTGAATTTCAAATCTGGTGAATGAAATTGTTTAGTTAGGCACAGATGGAAGTCATTACACCTAAGACTTTCATCTCATTGGGACTCTTCTTGACAATTACGTTCTTAATAACTTGTTGGTTTAAATACGTTTTATTGAAAAATGCTAATTTGGCGGCCATTATGGACGCCATTTTTGAATTTACAAACATTTGAATGAAATTATTTAGGCACAGATTTGTTTTAATTATGATCTGATATGTTGATCCCGTTCATGTTCGCTTCACAATTAAGGCCGAGCTCAGAGATTTCCCGATGAAGGGCGCCCTCAATTTTCAAACAATTGTGTTTTTTTGCATGTTAAAACATAATGCTTGTCCATATACTAATCAACTGTGTAATAGCTAAGCTCAAATCAAGTCCTTCATATAGAAAATCACAATCTTTGGTTTTTAAAAATTCCGGATCCGGAAATTTTGTTATACACAGTTGATCTATTGCACTGTTATATACCCATAAAAATTTTACTACTGCAATCAAAAACAGGAAATCGATTCATCTCAAACTTTGGTGGGCATTGGAGCATTCTTGGATGACATCTTTAGTTCTATTTGACTATTTTTAATTAATATGTTAAAAACTGATATTCTTAAATCTCTGAGTCAAGACTGTAAGTTTTTTATATCTTGTTTTAATTCATTTTAGTGACAAACCCCTATTTTGGCGGCATATTGACGCCATCTTGAATAAACCCCTTGGGGCCCACTTTAAATTTTGGACCATCCTTATTTATGTATTTTGGGGTCATAAAAGGATCTAAAAAATTGGTTTGTTAGGTTCTGGGGGGGGGTGCAAAGGAGTGGTCCTAGCTCCCCTGTTAGGTACAGATGCGAATTACACGCTCTTATTTTTTGCATGCTTTTAAGAATACACTCATTTTAGTTTCAACTCTCCCTCCCAAACCCCGCTTTTTTGAGGATTTGGTGAATTTTCAAACACACGCTTTCTAAAGCGTCCCGATGCCTACTATTAAATGGGGGTGTGGATATGAGGGGGATAAGGGTATGTTTAGCTTTAGGCTACTTGGGCTTTCCAATCGTATGAACCCACTGAATATACAAGTGTCCATTTGTTCACGATAAGAGGTGTTTCTTTGCAATTTGTCTATGATTTTAGATATTTTTGTCATATTTTTCTTAAATAAAGAAAGGGGATGACCTTTCTCAGGGGTCAAAGTCACTTTAACATCCATATCTGCAAGACTGATTACTTATTAAATGTACAGTGGTTTTTGAAGTTCTCATTTCTTTGTTTTTAGGCCCCAACAGATCCTGTTACCCAGGTTTCGGCAGGAGGACCCAATAAAGCTGTATAGTCATCGATCTTGATGAAACCGCTTGTAACATAGTTCTTTTAAGGTGAAGTCTGATAATTAACAAAGTAGCGATATAGACAAAAATGAGAGGAATAACATGTGTACATAAGAGAGTAGCCTCCCCGGGGGTAACCTGTACACGAGCCCGGGTACCCACCCTAGTTACAAGAGTCCCGGTGGTGACCCTATATGACAACCAGAAATGAATGAAAAGGTACCCATCTGAGACCATATCTGTTCAAATGGATACCCTAACCAGACCAGACCTATGCAAATTGACACACTGTCCAAGGACTTTGGGGGGGGGGGGGAATATGAACCATTGGGAATTTTAACCTGGGATTTACAACTGCATTTGAGCTATTTTATGTGGACTTGTTTTTGTGATTGATATCATGGGCAGTATATCAACACAAGAGTTATCATTCTAAACAGATTCCTTCTAATTTTATACTCTATCAGAGACTGAATTTGAGCCTTAATGTTAGACTGACAAGACATTGTTGAATTTGATACCCTAGATTGCAAGTCTCGAGACTATCCAGCAGGCGTGCCGCGACAATTAATATTTTTCTAGCTTCCCGATCGGGCACCTCATATAGAAAACTGCTTGGCCCGAGCAGTAAGAACCTGCCCGAAATTACCAAAACCCCCACCCACCGCGCTCTCAGCGGAAATAAGCTACCTCTACTGCTTATTACTTATATCTTCCACATAATTATGAAATTCTTCTCCTCCAAATTGATTCCTACGGGTCCGGGGGATCGGCGATTTTTGGCAATTCCGCATTTTTCCTCGCACTGATCAATTGGTATTTTCCCGCGCCAAAATACGCTGAAAATTTACCGAATCTATCCACGTAGTAGGCCCTATGCACCTAAACTAAGGGTCCTGGTAGAACCACATCCAGTTAAGAAGTAATCAATCGTCATGTCGATCACAAAAAAAGGTTGCTTACCTATAATTCGGCCGTCCCCGGTCCTCTTTAAAATTGACGCGTAAATGAAAATACAAATATTTCCACAAGCGTGTCGATCAATCGTATATAGCGCTTTTGTATTCTTTCCTGGTTCATTATTTACAATAAAGAATTACCCTCGCCCCCATGTATTAAATCGATCAAACCAAACAACACATGGGAACATAGCTCCTTCATATGTTAATTGCAAGTAAACAAAAATAAACAAACATAAATGAGTCAGAATTAATTTTTAAAAAATCATTTCAGAAATGATACATATATTTTGGAAGTTCATCATCATTGTTTTTATTGGTCTATTAATGTAATAATAGCCTTTGCAATCGCGTGGAAGAATTTGCCGATTTTTTGCCGCTGTGTAAAACGCCCTACTAGTTTTTTATGGCCTGCTTGATTGCCCTGAAAATTACAGTTCTGCGCAAGCTGTTATCTTATGGATGAAACTGATGGAAATGGATTTTGAAATTTTGGTGTGTGAAATGTCATTTTGGAATGGTTTGTTGGCGGGGAATCCTGAATTTTTGCGTGTATAAAAATTCGCCATGCCTTCCGATACTTTCGTCATTATGAAGATTCGAGAGGCGGTGTTTGTTATCGATCTCAGTACCTGAGTTTACTGGGAGCGTGGTTGGATTTGCGGGTATTGTGTCCTTGCGCCCGATTGATGTTGTTGTGTTATGAATGGGCCTGTATGACCCCCGGGCCTTGCTCAGATTCTCTGCCTGCACCATGCCACTTAAGGTGTTCCTAATATAAAGTCTGCTCTGTTGATCCAAAAATGCTTGTGTTGTGTCAGGGCTGTTTATATTTTATCAGTATATATATATAGTCACTTTTTTTATGACATAATTCATGATTAGAGCCCTCAATATCCAGTTTGATCCATGTAAAGATTCCCCACGATAAACGTTAGGCATAGAGATAGTGCTAATTAAATATTCCTGAAACTCATCACTGTTTTACAACTCATTGTATTTCCCAGGTTTTCCCTTGAGGTTCACGTGACCGTTGACACGGAGCCTGGTGTCCCGTGTTTGCTAACTGATACCAACACCTCGTAAGTGCCAAGCATTTGAACTGTTGTTGAAAAAGAAATTCCAACAAAAGCTTATTGAGAGACAAATTAATTCCATCGGTCTCTAATCTAAATAATTACAGTATTCATTGGTTATTTTTTGCGAGATTAAAACTTTATATGACCTGTGTAAGCGAACAATCATGAATTAAATCTACAGGCAGTGCGATTAGCCTACCTACAAAAAGCTGACATTTTCCAACAAACACCACAACTAAATTTTGAATCAGTTTTGAACAAATATCAGCAAGTTGACGTAATTTGAAGCCTTTGTGCTTCATTCGCTTTCGGGACTTTTTTTGCACTTAGATGATATTATCGCCATGTGACATCAATTTTTATGTTTAATCTTTATTTTTTAATGTTACTGACTTTTACTCCAAACATTCCACGAATTATCAGAAAAAGGGTAATTACTTGACATATTCCTTACAAGTTTTAACTTTTACCGCGATGAATAAAGGAACGCAAAAATTAAGATATCAATCTTACACAACGTCGACAAACCACGGAATGTCCCCCTTTGCAACATTTCCACAATTCGCTCGATATTGCTTCCCCAGTCCAACCCTCCCCGGTCCAACGATCTTGGCCCTCCACATATTTTTTTTCGCAGTCCAAAATTTTTGTGACAAGTTGAAGCGCATGCCGGGTTACCGTCCGTCTCTCTCAGACTCATCAGACGCCTTATGACCCCCTTAAATTCCGTGAATAAAAAACACAATCGACAGCAATCAATTATTCATATTTTTGAGTAGTTTTTCCTAGTACATCTCGTTTTCACATATTATTTAACATACAAATTACATCAGTTCATATGGCCCGGAGCCGGGAGCGGACCACGCAACGTGACATTACCTCGCCCCCATGTCTTAAATGGATCAACCAAACAACAAAGTTAACATAGCCTATTCCATTCATATGTTAATTGCAAGTAAACAAAATAACAAAACGGTAATTAATCAGAATCTATTTTTAAAAAATCATTTTAGAAAATGACTAACATAGATTTGAAATCGAAATAAAAAATCATTTAGAATGACTGTGGAATTGTACTTTGAAATCGAAATAAATCATAGTGTTTTTATTGCTTAAAAAATACTCATTTTTAGCTTGAAAAAGCTGTAAAAAATGACCGACGCCGAACCCCGACGCATGGCCCACGCGATGGATATTTGACACAAACAAATGTTTTAGAACTCCGTTTAGAATATTTCGCCCGGTATTGCAATTTTGTGATCAGAATTACGGTGGTGACGTGATTATCCTGTGGTCATTAGCCTAAAAGTCATGAAAGAAATCAGTATAGTTGAAAGCTGAGACTGGCTTGGGCATTATCCCCAGACCGTTTTTTAAATCATCAGTGAAATTGGAACCCAACGCTACCAATTTCCGGAATTCATTTATTTATTTATTTTTCGCACCTTAAATGTTGGAGAAAAAAACGACTCGGAAGTCAAATTTTATATCCTTTTATTTTTATTTTCTTCTCTCTCCTTTAATTTTTCATTCTCCCCCCCCTCTTTCCCGCCAGGATGCAAGATTTCCCGGGAATGAGCTTTTTCACCATATTCCCCATTTTTTCCGCACCTCCGCCTGTTTTTGCCCACTGTTTATAGAATTAGGCCTACTTCAAAGACACTATCGTGATTTGAAAATATGTGAAATTTGCCAGGAATAGCTTCAAAGTGAAGGATAATCTGTAGAATCATCCTCATACTTACACCCTTCCAGCTGTAGACTTGACAGAATAGGAAGAATACGGCAGTGTACTCCAGATAAACGATTCTCCATTCAATTACGGGTTGTATTAAGTGTCCGCCGGACAGTAATGACAAAATCTCCGATTCTTCTTTATATGTTGCTTCTGTCTTATCTTTGCCGGGTAAGTTAGGCTACCTGTACTTGTTCTATACATGCAAAATCTTGATTGTTGAATGGATTTTTTCGATTGCTGTTAGCAAATCACGATAGTGTCTTTCAGGTTGTGTTGGTCAGCGGGAAGGGGCGAGAGAGAGAGTAAGAGAAGATTTACCACGATGATGTTTCCGTAGTCCTTTTTGCGTTTTGTGGCATCGGGTATGCCCGATTATAATTTATAGGCTTAAAATGAGCAAGCTAATTCTTTAAAATCTTGTGATTTTTTAATAAATACTAAACAACGAAACATTGCTACTGACGATTTTCTTACTATCCATGCATTAATGATTTTTTGATGTTACAATCGAAAGTGATTAGTAGATGGCAGGCATTAAATGAATATGCAAAGACAACAAGTTGTTTTGAAAATTGAGTACCCCTTACAATCGGAAATAATCTTATTCATTCGTTTGTACTATATAGTTTTATTGCATGCCAAGTTCCATAAGGGCTACGATGAGACAAAGGTGGGGCCGGGTGGGAATGACATGTTTGGTTATCTCTGCGACATGGTGACCCATGTGACCTTTGACCTCATGTCAGTCAAAATTTTAAAACCCTTTTCCCGCAAGCTTTGTGTACAAGTTATCTGAGTTCCATTCGTATAATGACGTAACTTGTCATTAAGGAAAGCAGATTTAAAGAGTGTTTCCACCTGAGTAGCGTTGATCATATTCGGGGCCGAATTACATAATGCAATAGCTATTATGCAAAAATCTGCGTAATCACTATATTTTTGAAACAGTGTCTTTCGATAATGCAAAAATTTTCACTGTCATGCAAACCCCATTATGGGGTGCGCATCCCTTCTTTGCCATTTCAAAATTTGTGATACATGCACTTAAGGAATGCAAATGAGCTAAGTAATATGCAAGTTTGCTGTATGCTTAAAACAATACATCGATATGCAAATTCCTTTACTATATGAAAAAAAGACAATGCCATACATCCTGTGTGTGAATCATTGGAGGGAGAAGGCTGAGGTGTTAGGGAGGATGAAGTGGGGTGTTGGGGAGGAAAAGTGGGGGGTTTGGGGGAGGGGGAAATGAAGGGTGGGGTTGTTTAGGAGGGAAAGTTTGGGGGGTTGGGGGAATGTTGGGGTGTTGGGATAGGAACAAAATGAAAAAAAAGGTGAGTGGCGTTGGGAGTGGTAGGTGAGGGGTCATGTGGGGTGCAAATCTGGGATGGGAAAATGTACGGTGCCTGGGGTGGGGCGTGATAGATAGTTGGAGAGGGTGCATCGGGGAGGGGTAAGGTGATCTTTTTGTGACCTCATGTCCCCTTTGGTGGCCATTCATTGGGAGGGGTCGAGTGCATCATGTAGGGGAGGGGTGGGTGAATTGACCTCAGGACTTTGGTGACCTCATGTGACTTTGGTGACCCCAAGTGACCTGGGTGACCCCTGTTGCCTTGGTGACCCCATGCGACCTTGGCGGCCCCATGGTGACCTCAAGTGACCTTGGTGCCCCCAGGTTACCTTGGTGACCCCATTGACCTTGGTGCTCCCATGTGACCTCGTGATCCCATGTGACCCTCGTGACCCCATTCACCTCAGTGACCCATTCCACCATCATTGACCCATGTCATGGGGAGGGGGGAAGGGTGGGGTGTTGTGGGAAAGGTGGGGAGGAATTGAAGGGTGGGTGTTTTATAGGAGGGAACAGGGTGTTGTTTGGGGGAATTTTCGGCTGTTTGGGAGTGGAGTGCATCGTAGGGGTTGAGGGCATCGGTGAGGGGTCGGGTGGTGTCGATGAGGGGTCGGGGTGCGTCGTTGAGGGGTCCGAGTCGGGTGCCGGGAATGGGAAGGGTAAGATGCAAGCCTTGGGGAGTGGGGCATGGTAATAGTTTGGGGGGGAGGGGGGGGGGCGTGGTAGATAGTTGGGGAGGGTGCGGAGTAGAATAGTTTGGGGAGTGCATCGGGGAGGGGATGGGATTTTGGACCTCAATGTTGACCTTGGTTACCTCATGTCACCTTTGTTGCCATTCATTGGGGAGGGTCGGGGCATCGGCAGGAGCTGGGAGGGTGCATCAGGTAGAAATGGTGGATTGACCCCTCATTTGAACCATGGTGGCCTCATGTGACCTTAGTGACCCCATTTGACCTTGTGACCCCATGTGACCTTGGTTATCCATGTGACCAAAAAAAAAACCCATTGTGACCTTGTTGACGCATCTTACCTTGGTGACCCATGTGACCTTGGTGAACCCATTGACCTTGGTGACCCATGGTGACCTTGGTGCCCCCATGTGACCCTTGGTGCCCCATGTGACCTCGTGACCCCTTTTGACCTCAGTGCCCCCATGAACCTCAGTTGATCCCATGAACCTCAGTGACCCCTGTCATGGGGAAGGCTGGGGTTTAGGGATGAGGAAGGGTTGAGGGGTTGGGGAAAGGGTGTGTGTTGGTGAGGGGAGGGTGGGGAATGGGGAAGTGAAGGGTGGCGTGATTTAGTGAGGGAACAGGGTGTTGTTTTGGGAGGTTAGGGTGTTGGGGATGGTGGTGGAGTGCGTCTGAGGGTTGGGTGCTTCGGTGAGAGGTCAAGGTGGGTTGCATCGGGGATGGGGAAGGCAAGTGCTTTGGGAGGGACAGGGTGAGGTGATCTTGGTGACTTCAATGTGCCTGGGTGACCTCATGTCACCTTTGGTGCCATTAATTGGGGAGGGGTCGGGTTCATCAGGGAGAAAGCGGGGAGGGAAGCTTATTTTTTTATGAGCAAAAATAACTTTAAAAAATAAAGCTATTAATAGGCCACTTCATCATTGATGATCTTGCAAAATACTCCATTTTTTGAAAAACTACAAAATGGCCGACGGCGAACCCGACCGACGGCATGGTCCACGCGTGTGAATTTTGACACAAACAAATGATTTAGAACTCGTTTAGAAATCTTACCGTAAATTGCAAATTTTTGAATCAAAAATTACACGTGGGTGACGGGATTACCTGTGGTCATGAGCTGGGGAAAAAAAAAAGTCAATGAAATATCCTGTATAGAGGTTGAAAGCTTAGACTGGCTTGGGGAATTTCCCGGACTGTTTTTTAATCTTCCTTTTTTTTTTTTCCCGCGGTACAGCAGTTTCAGACGCACCCAGCTGGCTGTACGGAGCTCATTGCCCAGCTGGTCTATATGACGTTGTTAAGATTAATATCTTAATTTTGGTTTGTTCCTTTATTCATGAACTTAAAAATTTAAAACTTGTAAAGGGTTATCTGGCCTAGTCATTACTTTTTCTGATTAAGATAGTGACTGGTTTAGGAGTAAAACAGGAAACCATAAACCATTAGCTGATATTTGGAACTTGCCCGAAGGGCACAAAATTTTTACTGCCCTAAAAAAATTCTACTAGTCCCGGGCAATCGGGCAATAGGCATTTGTCCGCGGCCCTGTATCCAGGTCTCAAGTTTTTTGTAACTGGGTGGTTTACCCGACCAAATACCCCCAGTAGTCCAGTGGCTCGAATACCTAGATTACTCATGGTCCCTTGGGTATTGCCACACTTGTTGGGTGACCTCATGTGACCTTGGTCACTGTGTGCCTTTGTCCCCATTCACACCCGCGACGGCAGACGATGCATGGTTGCGTGTGTTTGGTGAACCTGTATTTTTTGCTAATAGCCTTTTCTTTGAGTTGGTTACCATCTTTTTCAAGAATCATTTCTCCCTTGTTGATAAAAACATTCTTGCTTTTCCCTGGGGTATGGTATGGCCTTGCCAATCGAGATATTGAGTGTTACAAAGGCCAAACAATGTCAAATATTACTGATAGGTGCATTCTGTGTGATGTGGAGACCCACCATAAAAATTAAACCACTAGATGTTCATGAAATTTAAGAAACATTTGACCTTTAAGACTATTCATACTTGGTGTTAGGTTGGTCTAATATAAAACCATGATTATTACATTTGTAAGACACTCGCTTTTGTGGCTTTGTGAACAACTGCAACCGATTTCACAATGAGCATGTTTTGAACAAATTTTATCACCCTCAAATACAAGGTGTTTTGTCCATAATATTATACAAATTGAAAAATTTATGTACACTTAATGGGTAAATGCCCTCAATTGGCCACATTAATAACTGAAATATGGGTGCCATTGGATCATTTGTCTGCAATTTGTTGGCTAGATGCTCATTAGTGCATGAGAAGATCATAAAAATTTAATGGTTTTGTTGATAGTAATATAGAACAGACATCCAGCTGCTGATGTAATACTAAAAGTTGTGTGAAATAGTGTGCTACTTTGAATCCCAGATGAGTGGTAACATCCAAACACCGACCATAGTCGACTAAATTGGAGTTGGAATTTTAAAGAGTAATATGAAAGAATATCCAATCAATTGTTTTTAGTGTACAAATAGTTGACTGCTAATGAGGGAAATGGTGCAAAATACCTACCCGAGGTGACTAATACTAGGCCCACAGTCTCCACTCAACATAAGGGATATTAATGATAAAATATTCTCTTGTAGCACTAACCAACTACACATTAAAACTACATGCAGAATAAGGTTCATGTAATGGCATGTCCGAAGTCGGTATAGATCGTATGAGCTGGCGACGCAGGGATACAATTTTACTATTGCCCTTGGCGTGACGTCATCACATTGCAAAGGCCACTCTTTATAGCCACTTGTTCCTGACTGCAATATGTGGAAATAGGAGGAGTATTTAATGTACGTGTGATGTAGTATCCTCCACCATCAATGATAAAATTTTATTTAATGCTTATATAATCAAATTTTGGACCGACAAGATAACGAATGCTGGAGAGATGAGTGTAGAGATCCCTAGTCACGGGTTCCAAATCCCTGGATGGTCAGGAATTTTGTCCCCTATTGCCAAGATATGGCAAGACTGTTTTTACTTCTCACAAAATTCATTTTTTAGGCAAAGGGTGCTTTTTTGCAAGGGTCAGAGGACGTAAATCACATCGAACAATACCAACTATTGCAGATATGGCAGAATGAACAATAAAGTTATGGGATCACGTTGTGTGGACCACACTTTAGCAAACCAGTGGAAAATGCAATGTGTAGGAAATTCTCATCTTGCAGAATGTGCTGCTGTGGTCTGTTCAGTCTAATTTTGTGCTAAGATTTTTAATTTTTTATCCCCCTGGCTTGAACAGCAGCGGGGGATATTGCGAGGTGTGAATGTCCGTATGTATGGTATGTTATGTTTGTGTTCCAGTTTGGTTAGTTTTGGTCTAGGTTTTCGTTTTTTGCATCTCCTTCCGAAAAGTTTGCAGAGTCCATTTACACCAGACTGGGTTAAGGTGCAATAAGGGGTTCCGTCATGTGTGGATGATGTCAAAGGTCATGGACCAAGGTCAAAGATCATGTTCCAGACGGCCTCTTGCCAGGGGGAATGACGCAAGTTTACTTGCTGTATTTTTAAAGGAGCAAACATTTATCATAAATTTTCAAAATTTGTAAATTCTTTTAAAGATCATTCATCAAAGAAATTGCTTTATAGAAAAGTAATTTTTGCAACTGAAGAATCCTAGTGAAAATTTGTGATTTTAAAGAAATCAGCTTGGCAAAATTGAGCAGTCCTTTCAGTAGAGTGAAGGGTCTTACATAAAGGTGCATTGTACGAGACTTACGCTCCTCTTTCCATAGTGTAGTATGGGAGCCAAGTCATGGATTCTGCTTTTGTGAGACATCCTTCCCCTTCCTTTTTCTAAGTATGATGCATGCTAAGGTCATGGACCTGGAAACACTTGATATTACAATAATACCATGTGTATGGCGGAGTCATAAATCATTCAGTAATAAAAGGAGAGACGACTTGCCATGAAATTATTTTGACAGAGTTGCAGAATTGTCGACAATATTCACTGCCAGTGAAAGAGTAAGAGGGGTTTAGATTTATTTTTACAAGCGTTAGAGTGGAAAATAGAATTAAACCTTTGAAACATTGTACGAAAAAAGTGTGATGGATAGGTAGGTTTTTTATACGCTTGGTATGGGCTGCTATGAGTAACTGCACTATGATTAAATATCCTAAAGTCACTCAAGAAACATTACCATAAAAAAAAAGGGAAGGATAAAAATTTTGAGTTACGATAGGATCTGTTAGGAGGGTCGTCCGATAGGAAAGACCTTATGGCAGCATGATCCGTGTGTAGTCGTCGTCTGCGTCGGCGTCGGCGTCGTCGTGAGCGTTTTCTGTTTAAACAAATTGCTGCAGATCTGTGGCGAGCTAAGGCTGAAACTTTGGTGGAAGGGTGCAGGGCAACAGATGTCGAACTGGATTACATTTACAACAGTGTCTATTGCATTCTACGTACCTAATTTCAATAATTAAGTATCATATTTGACCTAGTTTCTTGATTTTCATTGACCACTTTTTGTGCACACAATATCTGTGGAATCTGTAGTCACACAAGCTGAACTTTTGGAGGGGTGCGGTGTTAATGATTCTCAAACGATTCGATTTACAAACAGTATAATGCCTTCTAGTACCTAATTTGCATAATTACTTAGCATATTGACCTATTTTCTTGATTTTCAATTGACACTTTTTGTGAACATAATATCTGGAGATCTGTAAGTCACACAGATCTGACACAGGTGGTGGAGTGGTGCGGGGGTTATGATTCTCAAACTGATTCGATTTACCACAGTATAATGCATTCTAAGTACCTACTTGCATAATTAATTAGCAAAATATTTAATATTTCTTGATTTTCATTGACACTTTTTGAACACATATCTGGAGATCTGTACGTCACACAGAACTGAAGCTTGGTGGAGGGGTGTGGGGGGTTATGAGTTCTCAAACGATTCTATTTACAACAGTGTATATATGCATTCTAAGTACCGTAATCTTGCATAATTCTTAAGCATATTTTAGCCTATTTTCTTGGATTTTCATTTCATTGACACCACTTGTGAACAAAATATCTGGAGATCTGTAGTCACAACAGGGCTGAAACTTGGGAGGGATGCGAGGTTACGGATTCTCGAACTGATTCAATATACACCAGTAAATATTGTCCTGGGTTATGGACATTGTCCGAGGTATAAGACCCTTGTCCTGGGGGTATGGCAAATTGTCCTGGGGTATAATACTTTGTCCTGGGGTATGGGCGCATTGCCCTGGGGTAATGGGACATTTTCCCGGCGGTATGGGACACTGTCCCGGGGTATGGGACATTGTCCTGGGGTAATAGTGACATGTCTGGGGTATGGAACAGTGTCCTGGTCCTGGGGTATGGGACCTTTTTCTGTAGTTATAGCATCTTGTCCTGGGGTATGGGACACTTTCCCCTGGGTATGGTAATTGTCCTGGGGATATGGACACTTGTCTGGGATATGAAAACATTTCCTGGGGAGATGGGACATTGTCCTGGGATATGGGACATTGTCCTGAGTATGGGACATGTCCCGTAGGATGGGACAATTGTCCTGGAGGTATGGACCTTGTCCTGGAGGTTTGGGACATTGTCCTGGTTATAGGACATTGTCCGTGTTGGACAATGTCCCTGGGGTATGGGACATTGTCCCGGAGGTATGGGAACATTGTCCTGGAGGTTTGGTACATTGTCCTGGGGTATGGAACATTGTCCTGGGTATGTGGACATTGTCCTGGGGTATGGAAACTTGTGCCTGGGGATATGGGAACTTGTCCTGGGGTATGGGACCTTGGTCTGGGGTATGGGACATTGAGCGGATATGGGACGTTATCCTAGAGTAATGGACATTGTCCTTGGATGGTACATTGTCCTGGGGTTGGGACCTTGTCCTGGGGATATGGGACATTGTCCTGGAGGTATGGGACATTGTCCTGGGAATAGGGACCATTGTCCTGGAGGTATTGGGCATTGTCTTGGAGGTATTGGACATGTCCTGGGGTATGGGACTTGGTCCTGCGGGTATAATGGAACATTGACCTGGAGGTATGGACATCCTGGAGGTATGGGACATTGTCCAGAAGTATGGACAATTGTTCTGGGTAATGGGACTTGTTCTGGGGTTATGGACATTGTCCTGGGGTATGGGACATTGTCCTGGGGTATTGGACATTGTCCTGAGGTATGTGACATTGGCCTGGGGAAATGGACATTGTCCTGGGGTATGGGACTATTGGCCTGGGGATATGGGACATTGTCTTGGGGATATTAAACATTGTCCTAGGGATATGGACATTGTCCCTGAGTTATGGACCACTTGTCCCGAGTATGGGACATTGTCCTGGAGGTTTTGGAAATTGTCTGGGTATGGGACTTGTCCCTGAAGTATGGGACATTGTCCGGATATGGGCACATTGTTTGGAGGTATGGGACATTGCCTGGAGGTTATGGACTTATCCTGAGGTATTTGACATGTCCTGGAGGTATGGGACATGGTCCCTGGAGGTTTGGACATTGTCCTGGGGTATGGAGCACTGACCCTTGTTAATCATGAAATATTTTTTTTTACATTTTAATATGTTATTGCTGACTCAAGAGACATGTTCAGGTTGGCATGTTAAACACCAAAACTTAAAATTGTGCATCTTCAAGAAATGATTCGCGCACCAATACACATACATCGGGACGACCTTGTGGGGAAGAAACCCGCTGTCCCTATTGCTAAACTGTGCAGGACAGATTTTTGTTTTCACCTATAATGTGGTGGGGAGATGTTTATCTGTATTAAAAGGGCTTCTCATACGCGATATTTTTGTTGGGGAAGATTATAGGAAGCCAAGTGAAATCACTGAAAAACATAATATAGTAATAACATGATGGGTCTCAAAGTATTTTACTAGTATTGTAGTTGAAGTCACAAAGAAACTGAAGGACCTGGGGTCCATTCGTGATCTCAGTCGTAATGTCCATTTTGCTACTATGGTCCTGCCTAGCAATCAAAAGTTTCAAAAGTACTGTGCAACTTACTGTGAAAAGGCCTATGTAAGGACCCATACATGAGTTAGTCCACATAGGGTTTACATAAGTTTTTTGCAAATGTGGACCCCTGGAAAGTTGTGCGAAACAGAAACCTCTTTTTGTCTTTGACAAAAAAAGTGGAAAAGGAGATTTTTATAATACTCTTCCTTAAAATAACTTTGTAAATAATACTTTGGTGGAGTGAAAAGAATAATGTATAGAGCCGTGGCACAGACATCTGGGTGTTTTTGCAAAAATTATTCTTAGTAAGATGTGCATAAAAATACAACATTTAATGCATGCTGCAGGCATAGTGCTCACATAGGGATTCAAACAATGGTTTTTACAGATGGTCATCACAATCAACCACGATGCCATCCATGCGTCCGCTTTTTTTATCCCCTAGGGCGGCTGATCCGCCCGGCGGGATAAAATACGCGACGCAAATCGGAGGCAGAGTTGTTGATTTGTCTGAACCACTCTGTAACATGTTTGAAATCCCTTTCACAACGAAAATCTGTAATAAAACTAATTAATACGTTATAGGGTACATAATTAGCTCACTTATAACACTACACTGTTTTCCAGTTCGACAAAAGCTGTTCGCCAGACTAATTTTTTTTTAATCTCAAGCAAAACGATAGTTCTGGTTGGTTTGTTGCTTTGCATTTTGGCACCTGGTGCTTGCGCGACTCAGAGTTCCTAAATTCTAAACGTGACGAACAGCGCGTCACGTTAAGCT
>JAMKCH010034861.1:0-14974 GCA_023653785.1 Ophioderma brevispina
GGGGAAAACTTTCCCGGATTGGAAAAATTTCCGGGAATTTGAGGGCACGGAATAGTGGGAATTTTCGGGAATTACAATGTTGGAATTTTAATGTTTTAAACATTTTAAAACATTTTGTCCCCAGGATAAAAAAATTTAAAAACCATGTGTTAGGCCTTTCTTTCAATGGTGTACTGTGCCTAAATATGACATCTTGCTCTAGGCCAAGTAATAACGGCTTTATTCAGATTTTGACAGAAACAAAGGTACTAGTTCAGGGAACATTTTGTGATAGAAAATCTAGCCAAATGTCGAGGTCAAATGTGCCCCCATTCCCCTAGGTTCACTACCACAAAACTATTTGTAAGGTCTTGGTCTATGACTATACTAGACTTAAACTCATTGGATGTAGTGGTTCTAAAGTCGCAAAGACTCATTTTGATCATTTATTACAAAAATGTTACAAAACTTGAAGACTTGGTCTATTTTGTTCAAGTATGATTTAATTTTTTGTGGGCCGCCAGCTATAGTGGCAGGACCACTATGCAATCCGTTGTGCGTGTTTATGTATGTGTGTTTGTAGGGATGTGTGGTGTCAAATTGTTAAGTTGTTTATGGGCGGCCCACAGCTGATATTCTTTGAATATAGCGAGCGCGAAAGCCGAGAACCGCGAAATTCTAGTTATATTATTGATACTGGTATTCATCACAAAGAAAAATATATCTAAAATAACAAGGAATATTCACAAATTATTAGTGTGAAATAGCCTGACGTGTAAATATATTATGACATTTTTCTTTGAATCTGGAGCAAGACTGTTTCATGTCAGTTGTTTTAAGAGCATGATACCCGATAACAACCCAAAATGGGCTACAGATAAAAAAATGTGGAAATGTGGATTTCCAAACTGTGGCGTAACCGGGCCTTTGCAAAGGGGGGGGGGGGGAAAAGAATGGGAGGCAGAGGCCTTTTCTGAGGGGCGAATTTTTATCCTTCTCCATAGACACTGTACAAAAAGGTCAGTTCATTTGTGGTGGGGGCTGGTGGGGGAGGGGAGCACCCCTATGATCAGACCCCCAAAACCGTTATGCCACTGTTTCCAAAAAAAGCAGTGGAATTGGCTAAATGTCCACTGAACATTCAGCTGTTACAGGAACAATTCAAAACACTTAAGATTTGAAAGTTGATTGTGAAGATAAGCCTCACGAATATAAGTAAACGCAAAGGGGTTTAAATGGTTTACACGGATACAAACTACTACCTGTAGACCAGTGGATCTAGTGAGTGAATAGAAAATAAACTGAACCAAACATGATTATTTTGTAAAAGAGTTGCGTGGGTTATTCATTTTCTCAGTGTTTAAAAACATGTTTGTTTATGTAATAAAGTTAGTTCCACTTAGCATTAGGTTTACAGAGTACCATATTATCCTAATCTGAACAAAAAGACCTTACTAGTAGTGCAATTCACAGATTGTTAAATCCCATAATTTCACCGAAAAATTTCCTAAAATTCCCAAAAATTCCCGTTATATACCAAAATTGCCATGGAAATTTTCCGACGCTGAAAATTCCCAGGGAATTTTTGCAACACTAGTGCCCAATCTTGTTGAAATTCTCATGAAATGTTGGTATTGTGAAAGAAGTGTGCCAAATTATTTTTTCCAAAAAGGAATTTTTAGAGAGATGTCACGTAATAGCTTTTCAAATTCCAGAAAATTGTACAGGGGCTGATTTTGGCAGGACAGAAAATGGACCAAATGGGACAATTTTGTGAAAAACTACAAACTTTATTCATTATTTTAAGTAATGGAAGAGTTATAAGATTGTGTTTGTTTTTAATGGGTAAAGAATATCAAAAATCCATACATTTTTTTGACTTTTTTCTGTGTGTCACAAACAACAAAGAACAGGTGGTCGCAAAACAAACACTTTTTTGTTGAAGTATTTCTAGAAAACTGAAGTATCCACTTTCATAATTTTTCTCGAAGAAACTACAACTCCCTTGGTGATGAATAAGGGAAGGAATAAGGAATATGAAAGGAAATCAACTTAGAAAATTCTCCATGTAGATTGAGATTGAGTGTGTCCATATGAAATAATAATGTTTTAATTTGCTAAAGTACTTTTCCCCCAAATATTTTTTTTCTAATGAATTAAACAACTTGATTCAAAGAGCCACATGAAGATTTTAGGTAATTTTGTTTATACACACATCCCTAAAGTTTCAGCTCAAAAGCACCTTCCATTTACGGCTGGGAAAAATTATTTATTGTAAAAAATTAGGAATTTCAAAAAATAAATAAAAAAACACTAAACCAAAATCATGCAGTCTTGAAACTGATCCTACCTTAAAGGGGGATGGCACGAATTTTAGGAAATGAAGTTTTGATCTTGATAGATTGGTCTTCAACTCTAAAACCATATCTGGAAGGTGTTGACGCCGATATTTCAATCCGTTTTGATGCGGAAAGCTAAAAACGTGATTTTGTAAGCCCCATAGAGTACTGTGTTTTTAAAATTAATATGGTCGACCAAAATTGGGGGCACATTTTCGCTCATAACTTCCAAACCAAACATCATTGGGCTCTAAGATTTCCCGGGTAAATGAGAAAAATATAGCGTCTTTCGATACCCAAATGTTGACCACTTCCGGTAAAACTAGGGCTATGGCGGACGGGCTATTAGCGATGGGCCATGGACCTTAAGTCAAGTAATTAGAAAGTTTTAAACTTTATGAACATTGTCTGCAGTGTGCTCGAATACGGGACACTTCTTACATTGCGCTCTCAATATGTATAAGAGCATTAAGAGGCATACCACCTAAACTCCACACAAGGAGCAAGCATCCTGATACCTTCTTGAAGATGTGGAAAGTTCGGCATTATGTCCCATGCATCTGCCCTGACATAAAAACTGAATATCTAAAGGTTGTTAAAGTTTAAATGTAGATTTGTGGCATTTACGAATTGGACACCCCCAGCCCACATCATGATTAGTTAGTAGCTTACTGGTGGTCCGCGTTATGAATGTCAGCAGGACACATAACTGGTGTGCATAGCAACAGCTCGCTTCTTACTAGAGAGATCCTCTTCTAGAGTCAGTGAATATACTGAGCATTTATTGTCTAGGCCTCTGAAAAATTAGCATGGATGGGTAGAAGAACACTGTTACTTTCTAACTATTAAGTAAACAAAATGACCTAACCACATAGTGTCTATACTCCATTAACCTCGTCGAGCGGTGCTGTCAAGTGTTCAGACACCTGTGTGTTGTTTATTTGTGCACCACCTTATACAGCATTGTCAGGTCAGGTTTTTTTGGCCTGCTACTAGTAACCTGGATACAATATACCTGTCCAGGGCCGAGTTGTCGACGGATAAACCATATTGGGTGCTATATCTCTCAAATCACAGTGAACCTTGAACATCGCCTTGATGTTGTCAATTTATGCTTTTATACTTAGCTCTCTTTTCTAAATTCTATTCTCTGTAGTCTTGTAAACAAGGAAACTTACTTGTATCCTGGTAACCAGTACTACCAGTCCCAGGGCCGGGTTGTAGGCGATGGTTGTCGGTGGCTAAACCCTCATCCTCATCAAGTTTCTAAGAAATTCTGATGAGGAGGGTAGCTGGTTACCCTGGTAGAACCTACAAAAGGTCTACCTACAAGGCATAGATCTGCGAAGCTAATGGCCGGTCATCCAGGCACATCCAGTCAATTAGCTTTTGATGCCAATAAATCCTAACAACAGCATTGCTGTGAATGACAGGTGAATCCAAAAACCCCATTGCGGGGACCAAAACCGGATTAAAAACTTTGGTTTTAGTTACTACTACTACTACTTACCCAAAGCTTACAAGGTGCTGTATGGTCATAGGAAATTCATTACCCATGTTTTTTTTTTTTTTGGGTTATCGGCAAGGTCATACCATGCTCCTGTAAAAGACGGGAGACAAAAAAAATATCTGAAAATCAAAAACTATTTACAGAAAAATCATGCAACATTTGCTTGTCAAATTGTCAATTTTCCAACCTTGGCAATTTGCTGAATGTCAAAGTCTTGCTAATCGCCCAAACGATGAGACATTGTGATGATGCATGGTTATTTTGTCATGATTTAAAAGTTGACAACTATAAACGGAAATATTAATTTGTCCGGAAAAGGATCTTATTTGACAAATTAAAATTAGTCGAGCACACTGATTTTTTTTTTATCATTCAAGGAAATCAACCTGAAATGTTGTTAGAATGTTTAACTAGCATTTTGCAGCATTTACAATGAATTTTTATCACTTTTAAGGAATTTTGAATTTGTTATTAATTAGTCATATCTAGTACATTACATATTATTTTTTAGTGTATGACAAATTAAGTAACGAATTGTGAATTTATAGTTTGTTATTAGTCTTGTCCATCAAAATGACAAATTAATGACAATGCAATTTTAAAAAGTTAAGTCGTGAAAATATCTATGATGATAGAAATTAATTATAAATGCTACAAAATGCTAATTAAACATTCTAACAACATTTTCAGGTTGATTTCCTTGAATGATCCAAAAATCAGTGCATATGACTATTTTCTAATTTCAATTTGTCAAATAGGCATTTAAGCATTTTGACCCAGAATGATCCACAAATGACCTTTGACCACATCCCGGGCCATGAAAACCTCTTTCAAAGCCTGCCCCTACCATTCTGTGCAACTTTGGTAACTACCACCCATTCACTTCTGTGGAAGCACTTTAATCTATTCTCATCATTGTGTTTTAGTATCAGTTCTGATAAATATCTCCCGTCTAAACAGAAAGAGGATTGGGGGATATTTTAGCCCTAACAAGGCAGGCTGTATATATTTTGAGGACTTACCACAGATCACAATATACCACAACTTTCATCGTAACTTGCACTTCCATAGACCATAAACTACCACAAAATTTGGGTATATGCTTAGTAGTTAGATAAATCATAACTACACCAAACAAATTAGAGTAACTCATTATATAGCACAAAATACCACAGTACAATAAACAACAACAAACTGCACCATATGCCACAATGTATAGGGCCACTGAGAGAGATTACAGGCCCAGGGGATTGTTGTGCGATTGTGTAACAAATTTTTGGTTAACCATTGCAAGCATCTTGTACCATTTAGTAAATTTAATAAAAATTTGTTTAGTATCCTCTAAAATGCCTGCCAACTAAAATGAACTGCATTTGAAAATGCACAAAGAGTGAGACTTACGAGAGTCTGGAATAAAATTGGTCATGGGGATTACAGTTCATTATCATCTCTATCTCCTTACTTTGTTGGTAGTAAATGCATCCCAGATGATAACTCGGCCATCTTGTGATGAGGTTACCATGTGACGTTGGTCTCTGGCCCAGTCTAGACATAGCACCTTGCCCTGGTGGCCTTTGAGAATGCGTCTTGGCTTGAGGTTAAGCTGTGGCAAGATCTCCAGCTTCTCTGCCACCACCGCAACTGCCAATACAAGCAAAGACGATAATACAATTAGAAATTAGCCATGTATATCTGTTATCACGTGGGAGGATGTCAAAAGATGAAAAATTATGTGTCTGGGTTTTTAAATCATTGTCCAATTAGATTTTCATCGTACTTTGTGTATTTTTTTACTGATGGTTTAGATATAAAGTTTCCGTCATAGGAGATTAATTATTTGGACTAAATATAGTCTGACCCTGACCTAAACCCTAAAACTAAACCCTAACCATAATCTGAACATTAACACTTAAGTAACCCAAGGGGTTTTCACTTCACGGTGGTGGCCAAGGGGGGTGTTCCATGAGGGACCCCCCTAAGGAAAACCACTTTACTGAGGGAAGTTTTTGCACGAAATGATACCACATGTGAAGTCATAAGCAACCCCAAATCAGCAATAAAAAATAACTTTTTATTTGGGCCGCAAATTCGGGGCAAAACATTGTTTTCAAAACCCACGAAAAATGGCAAAAAGACGGAAATTCAAAATGACCTTTGCGATAAATCAAACTTTTAGAAAACTTATTTTAAGTTGATATCTACTACTCGGAAGACCAAATTACATTTATATTAAAAAAAAAAAGGGCAGGTTTTAGGAATTCGCATTTGTTAGTGCTGAAAATTTCATTATAAGGGGCCCCCCCCTCCCGAAAGGAAAGGCATCGCTGTACTGCCTCTTTGAAATACTGTGAAATAATACTTTGGAGGATAAAATGGTCATTTGAGTTTAAAGGGTGTGTGTGTGCAGCTGTAGGTCTAAATTTTAATATTGATGGAAAATACAAGTGTTTGTTTATCATAAATAGGTCTTCTTTCTGATCGATATATGTAATGCCATTATGCATCATGATAATATGCATTTACTGATGATAAACAAGACTCTTTTATCTCATCCATCTTTCCCTTCCCAAACACCCACTTCCCCTTCCAACACCCCCCCTAGCTCCAACAACCCTATCTGAACTTGTCTTAGCTGCTGAAAATTCATTGGAGTGCTGAATTTTATTTTATTTTTTCACCAAAGGGAAGGGGTAGCTGTCCTGGTTAAAATTTACCATTTCTCTGACAAAATGCCTGTCTAGGAATATTGCAAGCAACAGATGTGTGAACACAGTATTGTTTTCTTAACTCCCGTGATTTGGAAATCTCCTTTTTTCCAATGTCGATAACAACAAATTGCATCATCTTTGGGCACAAGATGACCCCAAAACCCAATATACAACAAATTTTGATTCAGGCGGCATCCCTGGTGACGTCATAACACTGACGTCACCGGCGAACCCATCATGCTAGTCCTCTTTCCTGCAACCCATAGGACTCACCTTCGGGCGACAACCAGTGGGGGCTGGGTGGGAAGGGATCGGGACATTGGGACAAAAGGATATTTCCAAAAAGGGAGTCGATCTAAGAAAACAATACTGTTTTCAAACAACTACCCTCATATTTGAAATCTCCATTAGGGGGTTTCCAATGTCAATAATAACAAATGCATCGACATTGAAAAAACCCCTTTTCCAGCCTAGCACCGAACATAGGCCGGAGGTAGTTGTCGCCCGAAAAGAGGGAATAAAACGATTCGAATAGAAAAAAAGTGTAGAACGAACGAAGGCTAACCTCAAAGGGCGGCCGCGGGTAAGCAACACCCTTGGATTCCAGAGAGCGAAAGCTACTAAAAGCCTAGGACAAGTAGGCCGCACCTTCGCTCCCCGTCCACCATTTAAGTAATTCCGCGTTAAAGGCACCTGAATAGACTTACCCTGAAAATAATCATGTTACAAGCGTTAGAGAAAGGCGGCAGTGAAACCGCGGCCTCGGAATCCTATCCTCATGAACGGGTTATGAAGATTGTTGACCCCAGCCAACGGTGTTAATGATCAGTTCTAGGCGGAGGCCGCGATGAAAGGTGGCAGAACGACCCCAGCTCTGGTGGAATGAGCAGCTAGCACGATCGGAGGGTCACCACATTAGCCGATTGATAACTCGCAGAACCCAGGTCTCACGAGGATCTTAGTAGGCGAGGTAAAAATCAAGTGCTCCCACGGACACACCGGCAGTCCTCCCTCCACGAAGAACCAACCGACATGTCCGGCAAAAGCAGAGGGGGCCCTGAAGCCAGGTCGTTCATCCTGGAGAAGACCCGGGCAAATGAGAGGGCACCGAAATAGTCCAAAAATATTAAATTTCCCCACCGACAATGCATGATTCGGAGGCGCGACGGCATGACGCCATCGCCAGCAGAAAAATAGTTTCGGACGTACAGTGACAAGAATGGCGGAAGGCCCATCGGCTCGTACGCACGCTGTCAAACCCGTAGGGCGGTGGGCACGTCCCCTAGGCATAAACTGGCCATGTTGTGCCTGGTGTAATACATTGCAAAGTAAGAGGCGGTTCAAAAAAACTCATCACCACCCGGAACAGCCCCAGGGGCCGTTTCTCGGTGATAGACGAAACCGCCAACCTGAGTTTTCTTGATTGTGTTATGTCTAGCCAACACTGAATAAAGAATCCAGAAGTCTGTGATCTGATGGAAGAGAAGTGGACGGGACAAAATAATATCAGTCCTGCACATTAGCAAAGAACCGCCCATCGCTCAAAATAAGGACGTGTGTGGATCTTCGCCAGCCCTAGCCGCCAGATAGGCAGACGTCACGAGAAAGGCCTTGCGTCCGGAAAGCTTCCTGACAGCGGACACGCGGTCAGTGCAAAAACATGAACAGATTAGTCTGGAAAACGAGGTGATTCCTACGGTCATTGAGAGTCCCGCGGAGCGTCCGCTGGTGGAATGCTTGCAGGGACACCAGCGGACGAAACCACGGCTGACGAGGCCAGAAGGGACCACGAGTATGACGTCGCAGTCAACCCTTCCACCAGTCTACCACTGTGGATGAGTGGCTCGGGGGAAAGGTGTAAGCCTTCAACCCCGACCAGTCCAGAGAAAAAGAGCTCCGAGCCCACGCTCCGATCGCGTCCCAGGAGCAGTGCGGCGGGAGCGTGGCATTTCCGGGGACGCAAACAGATCTATTGACGGGCGATCTAGAACCCGGAAGAACGGTTGCGCTACCAGATGAGACAGAGAATCCAGAGAGGGGTCCCGCCCGGATAGAAGTCCCACAGTGACATTGATGACGCCGGTATGTGAAATAGCGTTACGTGATCCCCTCTCGATGCACCACTCGCTCAAAGTTCTGTGTGGAGACAAAGATTGGGAGATCCCGTTCCACCTGCCGGTTGATGTACGTACCACCGTGGGTGTGTCGGATCCGATGAGGATCTTGCAACCGGTCACCAAGTCCTGGAAATGATGCAGAGATAAAACCCCGCTTTCAGTTCCAGGACATGGCTGTGAAGAGACGATCAGAGGACCGACAAGCGGCCCTGAACAATGTATCGTGCCGAATGTGACCGCCCCAGCCCTGACCCGACACACGGATCAGGATGGACTAGGAAGGAGGGAACCACGCTTGAGGAGATTTGCTGGGAAACCTCCACCAGGATAGAGCGTCCCACACAATGGCAGTCATCGGGACCAGGAGGTCCAGACTGTCCGTGGGACAGGAGATAGTGCGCCAGAAGTGCAGCTGGATGTTAGGTGCAATGATGCCGACGTAAGGCCGATGTCCACAAGGCTGGCATGAGTCATGAACCCAGAGCCACACCAAAGCAACAAGCTTGGCTGACCCCGGAAAGGAGCGTAGCGCAATGAATGATATTGGCTACACGCCCTTCATAGGGAATACACGGCCATTGAGAAGATCCAGCTGCGCTCCCAAAAAAAACTGAGAACTGGCTCGGTTCGAGTTGGATTTCGAAAAGGTTCAAGATGAACCCCACTCATGACCCCTATGCACCACCACTTGGCGTGGGCCGAGAGTGAAGTCCTTCGTCGGGCTGTAGATCAACAATCGTCCGATAGGTACAAAGGTTGCGCCCCTGCTCTGAGACACCGAGCAATGGCTTTGACCACACGAGTGAGACTCAGGCGCCGTGGACAGGCCGAACAGGGAGGCACCGGAACTGGTCGCTTCTTGTTCTATCTGGGAGCGTAACCAGACTTGGTGCTCCCGTTCGATTGGAATGTGGAGGAGGCGTTCCTGAGATCCAGAGACGTACCCAACAGTTTGATCGGCAACGGAGAGGCGTGGGCCAAAGTTACATTCCGAATTTCTTCGGTTGTGCAGACATTGAGCGGCTCAGATGAGGAGAGGCTTCAGATGAGAATCGGCCGCCAATCGCCCAGTCTTTGGGAGACAGAAAGGAGCTCGACAAACAGCCCCTCCAGAATCGAGAGGATAGGGAATGCTTGCGTGAAGGTGTCTTGAAAGCAGGACCTGACGCTTCTTTGGATCTACGGGGAGCCGCATGACCTTCCCGACAGAATGATGGGGTGGAGGATGCATTGAATTCCAGGACGGTAAAACCGTCGGATACCACGCTACTCACTCAGCAATCGCCGACGATTTCTCGCAGCGATGCTTGATAATTAGCGGCCGCCCACCGGAGGGGAACCCAGGCGGAAGCTCCGGGTACAAAGGCCCGGAACAGCGGCGCCCAACCCGTCGAACGCCAGACTCCTTGAGAGAGATCCTTGGAGTCTGGTTCCGCCTATCTCAGAGCGTCGCGCCAGAGGCAGGCCGAAGAAGCATCCGAGTCCTTGGTACCTGAGGTGCCCGCTACAGAAGCAGGCACCACGGGAGGGGGTACTGGAGGGGGGACAGGATGCTGCCTGAGACAGCAGCGCATGCGACACAGGCTGCTGGAGCTGCGTCGCCGCAGGCTGAGTCCCAGAAACCAAGCCCGGGGGTACCCTGCTGCCACTCCCGCGTAGCCACCCCATGGAACGCCATACCCAGCGTACCCCGGGTCGAGTGGGTACCCAAAGCCTGGTGAACCCCGTAGCCAGGGCCTGTATCCCGAATCCAACCCTGAGCTGGCTGCTTCCCGTACGCAGCTGCCTGCCCTAGGTTGGACCCGATACACCCTGACCCACAGGGATCATGCTTGCCCCCCTTTGTGCAACCCAGGTTGGCAAACCACGGGACCACAAGCGAATGCCTGAGGCACGCGGCACCGAAACCCATCACCCCCGGACCCAAGCCCGCAAGCTGAGACCCCATCCCAGTAAACGAGATCCCGGCCGCAGGCATGGGACTGGAGCAGCCCCAAGTGCCTCCACAGCGGGTTTCAAGCCCGGAGGGTGATCCCATTAGGATCGCTGGCAAGCCGAAGCAACCGCGGTGGTGTTGTTGCGTCCACCATCCGTGATCGAAGCCCCTGCAAGTGCGCGGGGAGCACCACAAGCCGGCCGCCTCACAGACGTAGCCCCGCGCCTGTGCCGACCTGCATACGGGAACTCTTGGTGAATTCCGTTCGCATATCCCAGTGAATCCCCGCCAGTCCTACACGGTAAGATAGGCAAGGGGACTCCCTACATGATCGATGACGCCAGCAGGCCAGGTGGGGATCCCACTCAAAGTTAATTGAGCGGCATCCCCGCACAGATCAGTGCTTGGTCATTATAAAGCGATAAGCCCGCACGATACACTCAAGTAACTCGGGTATTGTAAGCATTGGGCATCGCGGCCCTTTTTGGTATCGTGCATCGCGGCCTAAAAATACGCAATATCGCTATATTACGATATGATCTTGGCTTAATAAATTCCAATTTTCGACCTCAAATGACAATATAACCTTCCACATTGACTCTAAACCCCCGTCTAAACCCTTCTTTTCTTAACCTATACAACTTGCTGTTATACTCGGCAGAATTAGGTCCATATTTTCCAAATACATCGTAAGATTTTGACGAATTTCTGAGCATATAATCAATGAGATTTGGTCCACAGGTGGACGGTATCGTGATCATTGTCAGTTGGGGGGACATGTTTTAAACGATCTCGGGCCTCAACCAGGCCCGAGGTCAGACGATCACTTTACATATTCAAGACTTGACGTAAGAGAATGCCACTCGCCATATTTAACAAATTTGAAATGTTTTTGGAAAAAAGACATCATAATGTGGCCTAGTTGGTGTCCCGTGTTTTTTATGTCTGGAGTTCATGAGAATGTCCAATGTCGAATTCTTTGTGTTTGTAAGATCACAGAAGTAAACCGTGTCAGTGAATGAGTGAATAAAAAACAATGATAATGATACAAAATTTTCTTGCCTATTTCTTTGCCCACCGTGTTTTCATATTATGTCATTTCATCTCATCCTCCGTCGTCTGTCATGCATTGTCTTTCAAATTTTAGTGTGTTGTTTCCTTTTGTTAAAAAACACACAACAATCAATGCACGCATTTGTTTACGCTGCCCAGCTCGCTTTCCCCGGCTCATGTATCTCCCTCACACTTCCTCAATCGAGCGGGCTGCACTCACTGGCTGCAATGCACGTGGAAGATAAAATTGCGCACGCGCAAATTATATTTTGGGTATCCCTATTCCTAATTGCCGTTGCCCCCTAGCCATCTCCAGACAGCTGTTTGGATTTCCCGGGGATTCCCAACAACAGCACCGAGAAAGGCTTTGTAAACGCTGTAATTTTTTTTAATAATCCTAGCCTCCACAAAAAGTAACATCTTGGAATGGATAATGAGACATTTAATCACTTACTCAGGGTGTTATTTTTTGAAAAGTGAAGGATTCGATTACAAATAATCCATTGCAAAGTTCAAAGTAACAATCTATAGAGGTTTACCGTCAGTCCTGTACATAATAACCTCATGGTATAATGGATGATTACGCACGCCGAATCGTCATTACTTGCAATTTTGAATGACTAATGACTATTCTAAGTTAAGCCTGTCTTCCTTTGACGCATTATGGAACATATCATTCACACCAGCAAAGGGCAAGCGAATCGATATGCACGTAATAGGGATTTTAGTGGACACTAGTGAACTATTGGTTATACCGCGCCGATGGATATCAAAGATTATTTATAATCGACACATGAAGTTCTTTCATCACAATATTTTCCTTCACATTTTCCCTTCAATTTCTAAGCTCAAACTTACAGCTCCCCCCACCTTTCCCCTGTTTCTTTCGCCCAGCGGGTGCGAGTTACCTGTTTTTTTTCCCTGGAAATTCCCTTTTATTACGTCACCTGGGTCACCGTGGCTGCGCCTTAGATTATGCGCACATGGACCGGCCATATTATGCATTCGGGTCAGCATGTCACACACAGAACATGTACATGTCTGTATACTGTACAGGGTTAAACAATTATCTTTTGGTACAATGCTCATTATCAGGTGGGCCCGACAGGCTGTGTTTTCAAAATGGGTCACCAAGTAGTGAATTTTAAAATTTCTTTGGAGAAGTGTTTTTAGGTCCTTAGTTGAGTGCATTTGAATGTTTTTCTCCACAAACATAAAAGTAAAACAAATAAAAACTGTCGTTACACCTATTTTAATGCTTTAATTTACCGGTACTGCACATTTAAACCGACCATGGTCGGACGAATTTCAACCAACAAATAATATTTATCACAAATGAATACAAGAACAATCAAAGATTAATTGTAATTAACAGAACCTTGATATAAGTTGACACTTGTTACATAATGATATAAGCATGTTTTTATTCAAATGTTTTCAAGTTTTAATTAATTCCATAAAATAGAACTTAAACAAAAAAAATTCCGTCCGACATGTCAAAAATTCTTAAAGTTTTTTTCTACAAAAAACAAAATAAAATTTCAATAAAATGTTTTCTGCAAGTATCCATGAATTTAATGAAGTCTTACTGGATTGATTTGTTTTTAAAGTCTAGCTTTATTTTATTAGAGTAAAAAAGGGGCCAGATTTTGTTCGTCCGACTGTTATCCTTATTAATCATCCGTCCGACATATGGTTTAAACAAACGAGTGCTCTAAAAGTTTTCTTTTGGGGCCATTTCAAGTTGCATTCAACAGGATCATTAAGAAATGAAGCTGTAACCCAGAAAAAAGTGCAAATCATCAATTTCCCCTACATAGAATTCACCTGAAACAGCTGAAACCAAATTTTTCAACATTTTTTGCCAATTTTTTGTGGGACAAAGCTGTTGAATTTGCGCAGACTTGATCTATTTCTTGGTCTCTTTGACTGGCAAAGAATTATTTTATGAATACTTTTGACCTAATGAAGAAATATGAACAATTAAGCTTTTAGAAGATAAAAATATCATATCACAGGTTTTTTTAGAAATAGTTACACATTTTGTCAATGCAACATGTTGGAGGACGGAAGCATGTCGGACGGAATTTTTACAGATTTCATTGCATAACACATCCCAAATATTTGTGCAATATTTTAATGCTTTAATTTGAAGCTAACAATGTTAGTAGCATGCCAAATCAATGAAATTTTTTCAAAACCAACTACGATGGGGCAATTTTTTCCTGTTCTTCCACATCATGGTCGACGGAAACAGGCATGTCGGACGGATTTTGACTGTTTTTGTCTGCAGTCACATGAACAAAAAGCACTTAACAGTCTGATATATACCAATACTAATAGCTAATATCCTGATTATCTAGACCGTACCAAAATAAATCCACAAGAGCAGATTCGATTAAAATGTCACATTTCATCCGGCCAACCTCTCTCGATTCCGTCCGACATGCTCCCATTTTAAGATGGGGCGCTTTAAATAAGACGATTGTTTTTTAAATTAACATTTGAGTACTTAGCTTCTTTGAGTCAGTGATTTGTTGTTTCATTTCCATGTGTAAAAGAAAATTTTTCCTTTTTAAAAATTCAAAAAGTACCCACATACTAAAAACCCCATAAACATTTCGTATAGAACCCTATTTCTATCGATTCCCTCCGACTGAACGGTTTTTCAACAGCGATAAAAGGAATCTCACAGACTATTTTAGAATTTCATATGACATTTTTATAGGAGGGTACAGTATCCATAGATATGATAATGATTGCAACTCATTGTCCTAGGTCAAAACTACCAGCTAATTTGCTCTATCAAATTCGTCCGCATGCTTACGTCATTTTTTGAAACACAGCCGACATCGTATTTAATAATTCGCAGGTACATTTGGACGAATAATGGCCTGGAATCATCGTCCTTCCTCAATGAAAGATTAAATAGAATATGGGCATAAAAAGTGAAATAACGTACGATTACAAACTATAGTAGTTACACACGGTAAAAATTGGGAATATATTATAGATTTTACTATTAGTCTGGACCAAAAATCTTGGCCAAATATTACTCAGAATTATCGTCAGCATATCGTCGGACCCTGGCGAAATATCACATCACGATAATGAAAAAATTATCGCACTATTATCGCCATCGCTATTATCGCACAACCCTTAGGTAATGGTCCTTCTTGAAGGACTGTAATTTACAACAAAGACTTCCTTCAAGAGAAGGACAAAAGAGGAATTACTACACGACCAAACTAAGAAGAGGGCGATTAACTAGGGTAACGACCTGGCTTCAAGGATGGGCCTGGAGGAGTGACTAGCCTATAGAGATGCTGGCA
>JAMKCH010034862.1:0-42595 GCA_023653785.1 Ophioderma brevispina
GAAAGTGTTAAGCTCAATCTTTTACCCATGGAAATTTTACAGAATTTGGGCTTATCTTAACAAAAAAAATCCCACGGAGAAAAAACCATGAGAAAATGTCCTAGTTTCAAAGAGCTCTCTCTATAATGAAAGCAATCTTACAGGTTAGAAGTTTCGCACTAAATTTTGTTACTCTTGAAGAAAAGCAACAACAAATTTAAAACTGAGACGGCATATTTCAAAATATAATTGGGGTTTTTACTCTACTCCGAGACATTTATTTTAATAATGAGAGAATGCATTGCACGCGCTTGATAACACAATGAGGGCGTGCTTTGCGGTCAGACATATCTTCCTGGGAGGTCTGTCAGGGTTTTCAGGTGTCGCGCCTTATTGCCGTGAGCTGCATTGATTGGTCGGGCGTAATGTCACTTACACAGTTAAAAGCTAACGATTGATCGGGATTACCATAAGAATTAATTGCGTGTGCTAAGATTGGTAGCGGAGACTTTCCCTAAAGTTTAGGGAACTTGTAGACAAAATCCTAACATATTCCAAGGGTCTGTGGATTTGTACGGTGGTCCGGAAAGTGCGTAGTCTGTATCACAGACTTCGAAAGATATTATCTAAATTAGTACTGCGCGAGAGATTAATGTTGTCAGTCCGTCATAGCGAATGCATGCAAATGAAACTAAATCTCAAATATCTCCGGAAAACGAAGGGGTTCTATGGAGATTTTTATATCAGAGGGTCCGTTACTATGTTTTGTTTTGGATATGTATCGTAATTGGGTCTAAACCTATAGAACCTAGCGAGAAAATTGAACGTTTTTGTCGGGTACTTCGGTGTTCGCAAACACAGAAAAGTTAACACGCAATCGCTATGCTATGCTTTTTCCCACAATGCCTTTCTGTATTATTCCAGTCTTGAGAATTTTCAAACGCTGCACCAACTTTTTTTTTCAATTTTAGAAACCGGAAATACGTACTTACCGGACCGCCGTAGTGGATTTGGTTGACTCAGAGAGATTGTAGTCTTCATTACCAGTCGTTTATACCACAGACCCTGAGAGGGTCTAAATCAGCTCTAACATACAAGTAAAATTAAACTTCATATGAAATAAGTGATTGATGAGGCATCTTAAGAATAAGATTTTTTTTTTGGGGGGGGGGGTCAAAGGACACCGTTAAGGTTTATTGGCCAAACAAGTGTCAACGAAAACCAAAACTAAGTTTTGAACTTGCCTGCTGTCCTATAGAAAAGCATGCTTGGATTTTCTACTGTGCATGGCAGAAAATACTACAAAAGTTCTAATTCATCTTTTATTACAAAGACGACATTTTTCAACCTATTCAACTTCAAGTGTGATCAAATTAATTGCTGAACATTCTAAATGCAAATATATATATATATATATATTTTTTTTTGAAATGTCCTTGTGTCTCTATGATCAATCACTTAGTGGCAATACATACTCGCAATAATCAGTACAAATGACACATACACACACAACATCTTTTCTGCATCAAAATAAAATTTGGCAATTTATTTTGCATGGAAATATTGAATATCTTTGGTAGCATTTTAAATCAAATCAAATCATAAATAAATGAAAATATTCACATGATTTTCCCTGAACTGATTTGTACAAAATACACAAGACGACCATATTCAACAAAACAAGAGTGACAGTGTGTTTCACCTTTTGTCAGCAACAACAAATGTCTATTACAATTTGAACACATGCAAATTTTAAAAATGTTTTGGTCCCAACCCTCAAAATAGGGAGCCAGGGGTCCATTCATTAAGTGTTAAATGCATGCTAGTACAAAAAGGCCATGTTATACTCTGGGCCATAATTCTTGGACGGGTAAACACATGTCTGGTGTTGATCGTTGCGTGTACTGCCTCTACGTGCAACACGGTGGTGCCACCTTTTTTTTTGGCGGGGGGAAGTGGGCGTACCTTCTAAACGGTCAAGAAATTACGAGTCAGAGTACAGTATACACATTAGGTTAGGTATCATCGAGTGAGTAGTGCAAGAAAAAGTTTTCAAATGCAATTAGCTGCCAATTTGTCAGAAATTTACCATTTCCAAAAAATTGACATTGTGCCAAGTCTTTGGTCAGTGGCTCTTGAAATGGTTCTTCAGGTGACACAGTTACCTGAAGAACCATTTCAAGAGCCATTGACTCAAGGAACGATAAAGTAAAAGTCATCCTAATATATGGCAGCACACAGCTGTATCACATGGCAGCTAGTGCACTTACGACCTTCCCATACTCACGACGGTATGACTTTCATGAATGCACCCAGGTTCCATCTGTGTGCCAGTCATCATTTGGCTTACTGTTCTTCCAAACAAGTGAGAACCACATTTTACCATAACTCAGTCCCAGAGCACTACCTGCCTTTCATTCAGCATTTCTGATTGGCTAACAATGTACATTATTCATTTCAATAACCATTTGAAATGCAGCTTCCAAATATTTAAGCTCTAGACCTACTACCATTCTTGCCATCATGTTGCCGATTGGCTCAAAAAATCACATTCCATTATGACCAATTTGAAAGCATATTATACTCTATCCAAATGTTTATTTTCTCTCAATTTCGCGTGTAAGTCACATCAGAACACAAGCCGTTCACGCCCCAGCAATAGCAAAAACAGCGCGGTGAGCTTGTTTTAAATCAATCGAAGTATGCAGGGCCTTACGCAGATTTTTTTTGGGGGGTGGGTGGGACTTAAAAATAGTGGAACTTTTGGGGTAAAAGTTGTCCCCTAGGTCGATTTTGGAATTTTTGAAATCTCATCACCAAAAAGTGGAATCTTGTCAAAATTTCTAAATTTTGGACCTTGTTTATGCAAAAAAATCAGAAAAAAAGTGGACCTTTTTCCCTTTTTGTGGAATTTTTTTTTGGGGGTGGGTGCGCACCCCCTGCTTACACGGGTGGTGGTATGCACCCCAAACAGTGCGCCCGTAAGTGCGTACACTGTAGAACATGTGTAGCAACGAGCCAAAACCGGGAACGGAGAGAAAATGAGGTAAAAATCAACTCCTGGACCAGATTATTACAGGGGTAAAGGAACCACAAAAACACCAGATTACACATGAAGGTTGCAACGAGAGATTTCAAGTCTGCCATATTTATGTGATTTCATGATAGAATAAGTGCTCAAAAGACTCCCTACCTTTTATTTGGTTACAGAAATAACTTAAAATGAAAACAAAAGGCAATTTGTATGCTTATATTTCAATAGAAAACATAGGCTGAATTTCTTATTTTGTATCCTATACAAAATTAGAAATTTCAACATTTTTGTTTACCAAAGAAAAACATTATCAGCTTAATCCTTATTAGATGGGAATAATTTTGATATTAAAGCTTTGCACCCCAGGCCCCAAAATCAGAAGAAATTTTCACATGTTTGCGGGACACTGTATTAAAATCTATCGTTGCACCTTAATTTAAATGATAGGGCTTAATGCTGTACCATAACAGAAAGTAACAATTTGGCAAAAAAAAATACATTCAAGTTGCCATGAGGGACAAATTAGCCAGATTAAACATGGTGGTCTGCGTGCAGGTTAAGGTTGTAAGTGCAATAGCTGTCATATGTCAGAAATTACCACCAAACATCAGGGGGGGACGGCCAAGATAGCGTCGTTTTGCCGTCTCCCATAGGTTTAGCCCGTAATCACTAAAACTTGACAAATATTCTAAAGTGAAAATATGTTTAATACAAATATTTTTCCACTCAAATACGTTGGGAGTTGGAAGAATCAAATCCAGTCTAAGGATTTATTTGGTATGATAACGGTACAAACGGGAACCACATTTGAACGAGGATCGCTTGACCTCATGTTCAAATCGCAGGGTCACCGTTATAGCTGCGGACAATGTACCAGGGCCCGGGTACCAGGGTCGCCCATGCACCACCGTTGGAATGAATTCGGACCTGCATGTAGCAATTCCTCTCATGTGCGGTCTTTAAAAAACGATTTGATGATTAGTTTTGCAGCACCATTATGCACCACCGGTCTAAAGCCACGGCAATTTAAACGGTCGCGGATCCGTAGGGAATTCCCACCGCACTCACTGATTCCTATTTATAAAACGCGCACAGGGACTTCAAATTCCGTCACTGTCAGGCTAGTCCAATGACTCGTGCGGCAGTTTTGCCGCTATGATGAAGCTTGGCAGCCACCGCCTGACAAACATAATATATTGGTCAGTGGCTATGAAATGGTTCTTAGGTGGACCTCATCTGAAGAGTCTTCAGAGCCACAAACTTAAGGAAAGATAAATTAAAATAGCAGCACACAGAGGATCACATGGCAGTATTGTACTTAAAACTTCTTGTATCATGATGACAAAACATTCGTCAACTTCTCAAACTAAGCCCAGGTCACACACTTTTATATCTCCTTTTAACTGAATCACAAACGTGTTTATGTTTTTTCTATAATCTGAGGGTAGTACGAATGAATTGGAATCAAAACTTTTCAAATAGCCTACGTAAAATAACCCAGCTGCATGTATTTACCGTAGGGCCTATGCAAGGGGTCACAGGCCATGTGCATATGGATGGTGTATAGGAAAAAGGGAACAATTTTACAAGTCAAGATCTGTCCATAAAACCGGAAGTGGTTAAGGCCCCAAAAAAATTCTTTGCCGTAACCAGAACGACCTAAAAAAAACTAACAACCTCAAAAAATATAGGCAAATTAGCACAAAATAAAAAATGTTTTTTCTTTGGAAGCCTTATCTTGTAGCTGCCACATCGCAAATAAAGCCCAACATTTTACTATGCATAAGCTACCGCAGTAGACACAGTGTATCTGCCGTATAGGCGTCCACACGAGTAAGAATCCGGCTGTTGATTTATTGTCCACATATTTGCAAAAACCCAGGGTTCTCTAGTTACCTTCTATGTTAGATACAAACAGAGGCCTCTGACGGTCTACCATCTTTCGAAAGAGTATCTATGAGGGGCTCTCATTTTAATACATGGTATAACCTCTCAGCAACCAACAAACATCAAAAATAGACCAACTATAATTGTACACACCCTTTAAACTTTTCTTAACAACCAGTCTCTGATTGGCCTAAGTATATCAGATGACCATTTGCATCACCAATCAACTCAGCTGGTAGTACTTGAGGTTTAAAACCCCTGGGCACTACAACTATGATACAATCTGTCTGATGGCTCATACAGAAAACACAGCATTAGAATAGCCCACTGAAATAACATAAAAAAATAGTTTCTATAATGTACAAACATGACCAACATCTTTTCACAGTGTCTCTGATTTGTTCAGTATTTATATTGGTCCTCAAGTGACCCAATCAAAAACAGTTGCTTACATGCTGAATAGGAAGGTCGTGTGATGAAACTGAAAGGGTTAAGATCCAACCTCTTTTGGTGGTTTATTTACTTTCATTACAAAAGGTAGTAGTTTAGAACACATTGATTTCACTATTTCAAACTTCACCTTGTCCGGCATGCATGTAATCATAGTGTGGTCAATATACACCTACGTAACGGGCTTGTTCCGGTTTTTGTTTCTAACATGTTCTCTAATTAATATGAGAGCCTGGCACTGTACACACGGACGATCAATAAGTAGTACCGTGGGGAAACACGTTGCGGTTTTTTGATTGATAGACGCGATTCGAATAGGGCAATGCCCTTGCACTACTGTGCTAATATTGCTCGTTAACCATTAAAACTAAAATGATATTAGTTTTTTCTGTTATCTGTAAATTGAGAAAGAAATGGATTTTTTTAAAAGCTGGGCAAGAGTTCCATAGTGAACCCCTATTAGAAATTCGAAAAAGTCTTAGGTTTTAGGGTATTGGTTAGTGTTATGCCATAAGTTTAAAAAGATTATGTCCTGTCCAAAATTACAGAGGGGTTACCATATGGAATCTTTTCCGAAAGATGAAATTTCAGGGACGACAAATGAGAAAAATACGGCGCCCTTTTTTATATGAAATCAAAATGATTACTACTTCCTGGGTTGTTTAAGGGGTAAGTTATGGGGGTAATCCAGGTGGGGGGTGGTTGGGGGTGGGGTTCAAAGAAGATGGGAACAAACAAGCACCCGTTAAGTTTGAAAAGATGAACTGGAACTTGATTATAACAAAGTCACAAATAGGATTTGCATAATGTTTTTAAGGTCTTTCTTGAAGTTTACAACTGCAAAAATATTTCTATTTACACCTATAACGTAATCTCCTTTTTCAATATCCATTGCTAGAGCATCTACAGAAACTTTCAACAGACTTTGAATTTGTTGTAAACTATGAAAATTTACAACTGAACATTTTTTTGTTGTTTAATTTTCTCGAAAAAGGTAAATATATTCAGCATGGCTACACGATCTACTGAACACAGACCAAATGAAGAAGTTCAGCTTGGATGAAGGGGGTAATAGTCAATCCCACATTGCACCAGTTTTGGGAAAATTTCACCTCATTAGAGGTCATGTGATCCCACAAAAATCCTGTTCTTACACATAAAAACCCTCATTTGTAACTCATTTTAAACCACTAGCATTAGATGGGGATTTTTAGTATGATCAGAATGTTCTTGTGGTTCTGAAAACCTTTTGAAACATTTTTTATCACCAAGGCAGGTAAATAAGTAACACGTTCCTCATCATTTTTCAAAAAAAGAGGAGGCAGGGCTGTTACTATTTACTATTTCATGTTTTTGCTATTGTTCAAGATGGCTGCCAAGCACAAATATGGCTGCTCAAGGTATAAAAATCACCAAATATTGTGCAATTTGCGTATACTGATTTTTGGGAACGTTATGACAAACATATGATGCTTTTTTCCCGACTATTATTTGCAAAGTATCAACATTCAGAAAACCATACAAAATCAATTTTCTCAAAAAAAATTGGTATTTATTTTCCTTTTTTCCTGGATTTTTGAAACAATAGCAAATAACAAAAAATCCATCGGTCCCGGGACCGTTGTGTCGCCTCCCGTTGCGGTTAGGGAATTGATAGCCTAACATGACTTGACCTTGATATGTGACCTTAGACCTCATAAAACAAAATGAGGGTGATGTAAATCCTATAAACCAAGTTGGTTCCCAATTGAACTTCAATTTTTCTAACTGAGGTTCAATTTTAAATTTTCAGCCTACTTCTTAAAACTTGACCTCAAATGACCCTTTGACCTCGGTATGTTGCTTTGACTTCATCAACAAATGAGGGATCCCATGTTGCACCCATTGATTCAAGTTTGGTTCACATTGAACTTCAACTTTTTCAAATGAGCGTCAATTTTACATTTTCAGCCTATTTACCACTGGACCTCAATACCTTTAATTTGGCCATGTGACCTTTGACCTCGTCAAAAAATGTGGAGATGCCATGTTGCACCTGTGATCAAAGTTTGTTTAATTAAATCCATCAAAGTATGAGGGATATTTAGGACAAAATGTTAACCCTTTTCACAACAGAACATCAACAACAGACCAAACAGCAGTTGGAAAAAGTGATCCCTATGTGTCTTCCTGCCTTAGGCAGGAGACAAAAAACGGGCGGCGTAAAAAAATCGGAGAGAGGGGGGATGAGCAAACTCGTTTCTTTGTGACGTTGGCCTACGTACGTGACAACGTTTAGTTTACAGTACAGAATAGGCACATTACAATGCATTGTGGGATTGATTGAAAGCACCTCTGGCTTGTAACAAAGTGAAGAGTTAGTACAAAAATAAAGCACACTCAAGACCTGATAATCGCCATAACATTTCGTGTTTTAATTGTTTTGGTCCATTTTTTGTTTAAGTTGATACAAAAAATATCGTTATGTGGTTCATACTCATTACCGTGGTTGAAATAGTTTTTTACTCTCTCAGGGAAATTCCAAACTTTCTCTCTTATTTCGGAGGCATTTTGGCCCAATTTTAGAGATCACTGCATCTCACTTTAAGCTGAACAAATCACAAACTTAAATCAATGTATATAAATTAATTAAATAGAAGCCTGAACTTTCTTCTGGTAAAAAAAAAAACTAAATAAGTTTTTTTTAAAAAAAATTCTTAGGTCCAAATATACCCAACAACATTCTTTCTGGAAAATTAATGAAAGAAAAACAATTATGTGAACTTTGAATAATTAGTGAAAAAATCAAAATCTATAGCATTGTTTGTATATCCCTAATGGAGGGTAGATTATTAAGAATGATAACGAATTAAAATCTACACCTATCTTCTGCATTAAACCAGAGAATTTTTAAAGATGAATTCTTAAAAGAACCCTTAGGGTTTTGGGTTTAGTGTATCAACCAAAGACATAATGTAAATTAATCCCTCAAAAATGTTTGGCAAACATTTTCACTGAATTAAAGGTGCATTTGTGATCCGCACCTCATTTTTGTTCATGGTTCACTAGATAATGCCAAGGCAAGGTGATTGTAAAAGTCTCAGTAATTTGCTGTGGTTCGTTTGATTGTATGAGCAAATGTTGTATCACGCGGCCCCATAGGGCACTGTGTGATTCTAATTTCTGTCCGTTTATGGACAGTACATACAAAATTACGAATTTCTTCAGAGTAGATTGAATTTGCATGTTACGATTAGGTAAGCATACATACTATGCTTAAGGCCAATGGTTTTCGATGATATAAAAGTCTCAATTGTTTTCGGTCAAGTCTAGTGGAACAGGGCTGTGTGGATTCATGAAATGCCCCCCTTTAACATTTGAGCATATTTGAGAATATAAATAAGTGAAAACAAGTGTCGACACTTCGTTGAGGGGTCTATAATCTTGCCTACTCAATCATTTATCTGGTCTCTGTCCGACCTTGCATTGTGCAAATCATCAGCACATTTGGCAGCATCTAAATGGAAATCTACTAATTACAAAATCTCAATTTACATCACTGATTTATTAAAAATAAATCAGTATAGCATTTGCTTTTATGGTTATTTCAGAACATCACACACTTATTACAGAAACCGAAGTCTACTATAGTGATTTCATCATCATCAAGTTAGTGACGTCAGTTGCGATTTTCCAGGGTCACACGTTATTCAAGAGGAGGTACTGTGTTCTTCCAAAATGCAATTCTTCCAATGCAATTGTTTCCAATGGATTGTAAATGAATTTTAGTGACAAAAATTCCCTAATTAAATGAAAAGAACTAATCCCAATCTTGTAATTTAGGTACTTTTTGTCGGTATAACTTCATGTGACAAACAGTGCAAACAAAATTTTAACAAAGGTATTGAAAGAAATGTATTGTGGGACCGAACACTTATACCACCTATATGTTAAAAAGGGGAGACATTCGTGCGATTCCAGCCACCTCAGATTTCATTTCATGCGGATCCTAATTATCCTTGAGAAAAGCTTATTCACAAAAATTTGAAGTTGATCCCGTCTGGGTTTGGTGTATGAGCAATTTTTGTTTCCCACGGTACAATAGCACTGTGCTGTAATTCTGTGCGTTTCAGACAGAAAATACAAAATCGCAAATTTCTTAAAATATGACGAATTTCAAGTAATATTTGGTACACAGGATTACTAAGGCTGACGGTTCAGATGATATAAAAAATCTCAAACTTTTCCAAGGTAAGTCGGGGGGAGGACGGGTGGTGTCACGGAAATGCCCCTTTAATAAATTGTGTGCTTCTGAAAGCTCTTTGTGTGTACATACAGGTGTATAAAGCTGGGTAATCGGAATGCATTCGTGAAGAACTTAAAGTGTTGACAACACTGGGACTTGAGGACGCTGATGCAAATGCACTCTTCATATCACTGATCAGTTTACACTTTCACTTTTAAGTGGTATACCTATTTTTTTTTTTAAAATTGACATTTCTAAGGTAGTTTTTGTGTCATGACTCATTACCACTGTTGGTTTAAATATTTTTACTCTCAGATTCCAAACTTTCTCTCTTATTTGGAGTCATTTTGGCCCAATTTAGAGTCACTTGCATCTCACATTTAAGCTGAACAATCACAAACTTAATCAAAGATAAAAATTAAATAGTAAGCCTAATTTGTCTTAAATAAACCCATTTCCTAGCCTTAGCAAACTCTTTATAACACACCCATTCTTTCTCTTTCTTTCTTTCTGAAATTCAGCCATGAAAGAAAATTATGGTGAAATTTGAATACTTATGTGAAAAAAAATCAAAATATAGCATTGTTTTTATATCCTAATGGAGGTAGTAATTAATTTAAGAATGATAAACTGACTTAAAATCAACACCTCTCTGAATTAAACCAGAGAATTTTTAAAGATGACTTAAAGAACCCTTAGGGGTTTTGGGTTCGTAAGTATCAACCAAAGACATTTAATGTAAATTAATCCCTCAAAAATGTTTGCAAACATTTTTCACTTATTAAAGGTGCATTTTGTGATCCGCACCTCATTTTTAGTTCATGGTTCACTAGATAATGCCAAGGCAAGGTGATTTTAAAAATCTCAGTAATTTTCTGACAGTTCGTTTTGATGTTATGAGCAAATGTTTGTATCACGCTGCCCCATAGGGCACTGTGTTCTAATTTCTGTCCGTTTATGGACAGTACATACAAAATTACGAATTTCTTCAAGAGTAGATTGAATTTGCATGTACGATTAGGTACGCATACTATGCTAAGGCCAATGGTTCAGATGATATAAAAGTCTCAATTTTTTTTAGGTCAAGTCTGGTGGGGAACAGGCTGTGGATCATGAAATGCCCCTTTAACATTTGAGCATATTTGAGATATATAAATAAGTGAAAACAAGTTTCGACACTTTTTTGAGGGGTTCTATAATCGTTGACTACTCAATCATATCTGGCTCCTCTGTCCGACCTTGCATTTTGCAAATCATCAGCACATTTTGGCAGCATCTAAATGGAATCTACTAATTACAAATCTCAATTTACAATCACTTGATTAAAAATAAATCAGTATAGCATTTGCTTTTATGGTTATTTCAGAACATCACACACTTATTACAGAAACCGAGTCTACTATAGTGATTTCATCATCCTTCAGTTAGTGACGTCAGTGCGATTTTCAGTGGTCACAACGTTTATTCAAAGAGGAGGTACTGTGTTCTTCCCAAAATGCAATTCTTCCAATGCAATGTTTCCAATGGTTGTCACATGAATTTTTAGTGACAAAAAGTACCTAAATAAATGAACAGAACTCATCCCAATCTTGTCACCTTTTGTCATTAATTCATGTGACAACCAGTGCAAACAAAATTTAACAAATGTATTGGAAGAAATGTATTGTGGGAAGAACACTATACCGCCTCTTGTAAAAGGTACATTTCGTGATTCCAGCACCTTCAGTTTCATTCATGGATCGCTAGATATCCTTGAGAAAAGCTTATTCACAAAATTTGAGTTGATCCCGATCTTGCGGTTTTGTGTTATGAGCAATTCTTTGTTTCCCACGGTATCATAGGCCACTGTGCTGTAATTTTTCTGTCCGTTTAAGACAGAAAATACAAATCGCAAATTTCATCTTACAAAATGACCGAATTTTCAAGTAATATAGGTAAACACATGGATAACTAAGGCTGACGGTTCAGATATATAAAAATCTCAACTTTTTCCAGGTAAGTCGGGGGGACGAGGTGGTTGATCACGAAATGCCCCTTTAAATTGTGTGCTGTCTGAAAGCTCTTGTTGTACATACAGGTGTATAAAGCTGGTAATCGGATGCATGTGAGAACTTAAAAGTGTTGACGATACTGACTTGAGGAAGCTGAATGCACTATATCACTTATCAGTTTACACTTTTCACTTATACCTATTTTTTTTATTAAATTTACATTTCTAAGGTATTTATGTACATACTACTTTTCAGTTGCTCATATCATGCTAATTTAGCACAGTAAAAAGTTTTCTGTCTTTGTCTTGCACTAAATACTGGAACAAAGAAGGCTAGTTTACTTATAAAACACATACAATTAATTTTTTCCTTCCTTGAAATTTTTAAAAATTTTGTTTATTTGCCTCTCATAACTTTTCTGACCTATATCGCAAATTTTAGATCAGGAAATTAGCAAACAACCATTTTAATGTAATTAGTACTACATACAAAAGGTATTTCCACTTTCAAACAAATCCTAATTTTAAGTATATATTTGTATAGACCGTATTCAATATGACGTCATCCACCAGACATGTTGGTGGACAAGATGAATACATTCCAGGACTACAATACATTAAGCTGTCAATCGATCCATGTTTAGCGATTGCACAGGGATCATTGACAGGTGAATGTATTGTAGTACTGGAATGCGTCTATCTTGTCCACCAACATGGCTGGCTATTGAATACGGTCTATACTAGTTGATTACCAATTCAGCTGTGCAAAATCTCACTTTTTAAAAAAATTGTTGGCACTCTTATAAAAATGTGCTATTATTGCTTTAATCAGGTTCTCAACCGTTCTGGATTTAACTGGTAAAGATCAAATATCAGGATTCTGCACTCCCTTTTCAAAATAGGGCCAACAAACCATGAATGCAACTCTTCCTTTGGAGGGGACACAAAGTCCATGAGTACAGATTAATATCTGTACATTTAAATCATGGTCAGTTTAAAAAAAGCATGGCTGTCTCAATCCATCCCAGTGCTACTATGGAAATAAGCTTCCTATAGAAACTATCAAATTATCCTTGACCTTTGTCCAAATAATCAAATTTAAAAAAATAAGTTTGCAGCGATATACTGCATGCTATTCTCCATACCCAAACTCCAATGCTCTGGGGCTGGGAGTAATTAGTCTAAACCACCTTTCTAGAACCTTCATTTTTAACAGTATTTACATTTATTTCTGAATCAAGTGTTATCCGACAGCTATTCTACATACACTGATCATGGTTGTTTTTCTTCACACACATTTTACAAAATGAAAGTGGATGGAATCTCTTATTAAGACTTAGGTCTCATTTGGGGAAGACTGGACAGTGGTCAACTTTTGGCACACATTGTTATGTGGACCTTAGGACCATGGTAAGTTTATTTCAAAATTCAAAAGAGGATCAAACACAAAATATATTGTAATTATATACAGGTTATTTACTGAATATTAGGCAAGTTTGGAAATAGTTATTTTGGTGATAAATTGCACACATCCATATCATAATATTGTAAATGGCCAACTCTCAACTAAACTAGGAAAAGGGAAACAAAAAGTGTTATTCAAATGGAAGAAACATACCAAGAGAGCCATAAATAACATAAATAAAGATATATAAGCGGCTGGTATCACTTTTTGATAGCCAGCACAAAATGGGTTTCACATAACATATTAAATATCCCTGAAACAAACAAAAAATCTTTTCAGCATTTTCTGTGGCACCAGCCGAAACTATAATATCAAATGTTTGTGAAACAAAATCAAAAACAAAAATTCAAAGAAAATAATAGTATTGTCATGAAGCTACTTGCTTCAAAAAAAACCTACATAATAAAAAATTCTCTAACAAAAATCAAGTGTGAGTTGCAAATATATGGCACAATGAACAAGATCTTCTTTAAAATAAATACATGTATTTTGTTCTCTTACACAAGTAACCAAATTTCAGTTCAGTCAAATGAGGAATGCTTCTATCTTAAAATGGTAATTAATCACTATTTTTAGGAATCCTTTAATGGGTACTCTCCATTTTCTTAGAATTAATCTACTCAATTTCAAAGCGTAACTGCTTTTCTGGGTGTCTGTTCATGCTACAATCTGCACAATCTAACTTCTTTTCCCAAAATGTTGGACAATTACCTCAGACAGATTCTAATAAATGTTTTCACTTTTTTTGCTATTGCTCCTCCCATTTTTATGTTGTTATATCCTGACCTCCAGTTCCAGATTTCCAACATTTTGTATCATCCCTCATTCCTCCCATATTAACCTCTCCCTTCCGCATTAACTTGAAACTACAAATTACACTCTGTCCAGCTCAAAGTACAGAGTCGCAACGCGAGCGTATACATTGTACCGACTTTCGAAGTGTGTGTATTCAAAGCACAAGCACACTGCAAATGAAAGGTGGCACTTGGTATACGCACGCGTCGTTACTTCATACTTTAGATAAGGCAAAAAAAATTGTTTGATTTTCCTCATCCGACCGACCCTAATTTTGGAAATCAGGAAAAAAGGTTTTTTTCCTTTTACTGTGCAAAAGAATACCGACCCTAATTTTGAAAAATTCCAAGTTTTTTTTTTCAATTTTAACTTTCTGAAATGTAAAGAAGATGATGTTTAAACAGTTTCTTAGCATGTTAGTTTGGTTTCATATTGTACAAAGATGCATTTTTGAGTAAGAATCAACTTGATTTTTAGTGTTTGATTAACTTATTAATACAAACAAACATGTTTCAATACAGTTTTCTATTGACATTAAAAAAAAAAAAAATCAGACCGACCGATCCAACTCTAAAAAGTCATCTATGGACAATCAAACAATTTTTTTTTGCCTAAGACAGAGTACAGACAGATTACATAGCCGGCATCATTCATATAACCATCACCAATGACTATTTGTAATCAAATCTGTGCCACAGATGTTGGGATAAAATTTATATAGTTGGTAGTCCTACACAACCATATTTCATACAATTATATCTTATCTGAGAACTAGGCATAATAGGGTCATTGCCGTACAAAGTAAGAATTAAACAAGTCGTTCAAACTTGTTATCATAGCTTATCATGCAGGGGCAGTGCCAGAGGAATTTGGCACAAAATCACAAAATTTTGCCCCAGAAAAAGTCTGGCACCACCACTGTTAGCAAGGCAAAATGGTTTACTGATATTCAATTGACATTTCTTCACTATACTACATGACTTTGATCATGATGCAATTCCTTTTACAACATACACCAACATACCCATCAAACCATACATACCATTTGAAGCACAGTACATAATGCGAGCCATATATGATGACCAGAACATACAGCCTTTTTTGAAACATCCTGAATGTTATTGTTGCATAAATATTTTGATGATACTCATCGTTTTTTCACCTCATGATTTTCTAATGTTGTGTGCTTGTGTTTTGCTGAATCCATGGTGTGAGGGAGTCTTGGTTGCCGGTTGCGATCTCTTGGCTGCTTTCTCGTCTGCATCGTGAGCTCTAAATACAACACAAAATGGTTAAAGGGGAAAAATCAGAGCTTTTCTTTTAAAAAAAATGCAATTCACTTGTTGTCCGCTTCAACTGCTCATGTTCATATACTAAACAAAGTTTTGGAATGAGTGAGTATTCAACACAACTGTGTCAAATCATATCATTATGTTAAGTACAAACATTTTACAAGACAAACTTTAAAACCATTTAAACTACACTTCAGTAATTCTAATTACAACATTTATGAAAAAAGACTTACAAAATCAGCCTCCTTAGGAAATTTATCACCTGAGGAGGCCTTATATCTTGAAATATCTTATTCTTGTTTACTTGCAATTGTCAGTGCCCCCGATTAACATATGAATTGAACTGTTGTTCACTGTGGTGTTTGGATTGATCCATTTAATTAATGGGGGCGAGATAGTTGCTTTATTGTAAATAACTCAATCGGGAAACAACACAAAAGCACTAAACAATTGTCTAGACAGAGCTCTCGCTGTGCTAATATGATTGACACTTTTGTGGAATATTTGGGTTCTTTTATGCTTCATTTTAAAGAGGTCGGGTGGGGTAGGGAATTATCGGGCTGGCGATCATGGTTTTATAGGCGACAATTTTCACATATTTTTATATAATATTTGTATCAACATAATCGATTGATTTATTGACTTTAAACTTCGTAACATGGTTATGGTTGCCTACCAGAACCCTTTAGGTGCATATTCCTGCAGAATCGGCAATTTTCAGCGCGATTTGGCGCGGAAAATGCTGATTTCTTGGTGCGCGGAAAAACATGTTATTTCCAAAAATTGCCGTCGTGGGAAATCGGGTTGTTCTACACGCGGATTCTCTCCCGGCCCTAGATTAAGATCTACACAGAGTTACAGAAATGGAAATCAAAGAGCATCCTCATCAAGCAGCTAAATAATATTACTAGTATAGAATGAGGACAGAATGACTGCATGGACTCACTTTTGAAAAAGCCCCCCAAGATTTCAATATCAGGGTGAAACGTTTCCCATGTACATTTGGTGAGTTTACTGAGATGGGCTGTCCAGGTTGGTGACAACTGTAAAATATCCTTAGATGCATTGCCAAGCTGCTCCAACTAGGAATAGGTTTACAATTGGAAAATTCATGGTCTGCAGGGAGTAAAGGAAGGCTCTACAATGCATGTTTAAATTCTGCGGAAATTTAACTTGTGTAGCATGTGTGATGGAATTCTTGTTATAGGCTGTATCGAAGGTAGTCTAACTTTAGACCCAGGTTTAAACCAGGGTTGGTTCTACATGAGTGGACCTTTTCCTCTCAAAATACTGTAAAAGTTAAATGTAACGGTGGAGAAAATTCCTCATGGAGTTGTGGCTGGAACCAGGAACAGGCCATTTCCAGATATCTTTCTCACTGTTCCAACAGTGCGATTTTTAGAGTATGTTTTGAGTAAAAAGGTCCACTCATGTAGGACTAACCCTGGTTTAAAACCAGTCTAAAGTTAGACTCCCTTTCAGAATACCACCATTCGATATCCACAAAGCTACCAAAACAAGGCCATTTAAGGTATCAGTCTATGTGCCAACTTGACCTATTAATAACTTTGACTTCTGACCACTTTACTGTAATACTTGCCATTACATAAAGATAAATGTCACGCTGAATCTTGAGTTAATACCAGATTATCTCTGCAGAAAAAAATACATCGGTCCTTGGACCGCATGTGTCGCCTGCCGTCGTGGTTTGTAATGATAGGTCTCATTTGACCTTTGACCTTGGCATGTGACTTTTGACCTCATTAACAAATGAGGGATCCAATGTTGCACCTATGACTCAAGTTTGGTTCCAATTGAAGTTTTTCAATTTAGGTCAATTTTACATTTTCAGCCTATCTTACGACTTGACCTCACATAACCTTTGACCTAGGGATGTGACCTTTGACCTCATCAGCAAATGCTGGATCCTATGTTGCATCTATGACTCAAGTTTGGTTTAAATCCATCAAAGTATGCAGATATTACAGGCAAATGTTAACCCTTTTTCACAACAACAGACATCAACAGACACCAACGACAGTGGACGAAGTGATCCCTATGTGTCTTCCTGCCTTAAGACAGGCGACAAAAAAACAAAACAAAACAACATCTTAAAGGACACGGGGAGATTTTGTCAATAAGAGGATTTTTTTTCAAGAATACAAATTTCTCTAAGTTGCACTTGATTGGTTGTAGAATATCTACATTTGGAAGGTTTAGTGTACAAACAAACAGAAAAAACAACAGTTTTGAACTTGGTTTTATGTCCTAATCAGCTCCACTGAGAACCATGCTTGGATTTTCTTCCGTGCAAGACCAAAAATACTAATCATCTTTTCATTACATAAATACAGTGTTTTGGGCTTATTCAATGACAGAACATCCTACATCATTCAATTGGAACCCTAAAAAGAACATTTTAAGTAACTACAGTAAAAAGTCTTTGCTAGAGTTCATTGCCATCATTGTAAAATAGTGTTCAATGACAAGAGGTCTGAGAATGTCATTAAGAAGGCAGCTAGCTTACTCAGTCAACTACTGCAAAGAAGCGAAGCTACAGTTTGATGACATGGCTCTGTAATTGGAATTATGGATGGTACTTTAATGGTACACAGCAGAGCTTTGCAAAGCAGATGGTGGTTTAGAAATTGTACAAAAATGTATGAAGTATAATTAAACAAATTTATTCGAATTATTACTAATTAGTAATTAGAAGTATTCAAATTACTGGTCTCTTGATTTGTGATAGCAGAGAGAGGCAGTGCCAATCATTCAACACCACGGACCCAGTAACTTGAACCACAACTTCCCCTCAAACCATGTTATATTTCAAACTACTCACTATCTACATTTCATCATACCTTGTAGGCTTACATCTAAGAAGTAATTTGCATATTTCTTCAAGTATGTGCGTGCATTGAATGTGTATTCCTCATTGAGTGGCCGTCCTGCATGTCTATCATTGCAACCTATAGCCTCAGTCAAATAAAATCCATGAAATAAGTTGCTGTAGGTACAGATATATTCCAGGAGAAGAAATCTAACAGGAGAAGCTCCATGTGTAAGTAGTCCTCTTTGCACCCAGTCGTATCAACATTTACTTGCGTGTTAAACGTCGACAGCTTCTGGACCTTTTCTTCTTTTTCTTCATATTTTGCTGTGAAGAGAAAAGGTACAAGCTGCAAATTGAGAATACCAAGTTACTTACAATGTGAACATTGCAATGGGCTGTTCCATTAAAAATCAATACTCCTATGTGGAAGACACTACCTGCCATTTTTTTACAGAGGGAGTGTATTAGTCAGGTAGAACGTTCATGTGACATCTCAACTTTTCTATCTAGCAGGTCCAGCTCTATCAGGGACACTTGGTTTTGCTAATAAAAAAATACATCGGTCCTCGGTCTACTTGTGTCATTTGCCGTCGCGGTTTGTGAATGATAGGCCTCACATAACCTTTGATCTTGATATGTGACCTTTGACCTCATAAACAAATGAGGGTTTGCATGTAAGCTCCATAAACCAAGTGCGGTTCCAATTGAACTTCAACTTTTCAAATGAGGTCAATTTTACATTTTCAGCCAATTTTACAACTTGACCTCAAATGACCTTGGTATGTGAACATTTGACCACATCAACAAATGGCGGATGCCAAGTTGCACCTGTGACCAAAGTTTGGTTTAAATCCATCGAAGCATGTGGATATTACAGACAAATGTTAACCCTTTTTCGCACAACAGACATCAACAACAACAGAAGACATCAACTACAACAGTGGACAAAGTGATCCCTATATGTCTTCCTGCCTTTCAGGCGACACAAAAACTACAGCTATACTTGTACAATACTTACTTGCTATAAGAAGACATGCAAGAGCCAACAGCTGTAATTGCGATTCCTTAACAATGGCATAATGGTCCATGAATCTGTCCAACATATAGACAGCCAGATGTAAAGCATGCCTACCAATATCAAACCTCTCCCCGAGGATGGCCAGCCAGTCCACAAGATATCTCCTCAGATGAATTTGTGGGGACTGTCCTTTGAATGGCATCAATTGGTCCTCCTTTAGACACAAAATGTAATGGATGTCGGCTGCTAATTCTGAATCAGTTATGCACTCCTCCATACTGCGTAATTATTCTAACAACAGAAAGGAAAAAAATAATGTGAGGAAGAGAGGCACACTGATGTATCATTACTCATTGTATACCCTTCTAAAAAATTCGGCAGTCCTCGGTCCACTTGTGTCGCCTGCCATTGCGGTGTGTGATGATAGCCTTATATACCTTTTGAACCTTGCAGGTGACTTTTGACCTCATCAACAAAAAAAACCAAAGGGTTTGCATGTATATCCATAACCCAAGTTTTGGGGTTCCAATGAACTACAACTTTGATTCGGCAATTTACATTTTCATCCTCATCTTCATAAGGCCTCATATTTTAACAAAATGACTTTGACCATGACAATGGACCTTTGACCTCAAAACAAGTGAGGATTGTGTAATATTCATAAACCAAGTTTGGGTCCATATGAATCAACTTTTCAATTCTTACATCTGACAGCTTGAACCTCATAATGACCTTTGACCTAGGTATGTGACCTTTGACCTAGGTAATTGACTGTTGACCTAGATATGTGACCTTTGACCTCATCAACAATGCGGGATCCTATGTTGCACATAGACTCAAGTTTTTGATTTAATCCATTGAAGTAACTGCAAGATATTACAAGACAGGCAAATGTTAACCTTTTTCACAACAGACAACCATCAACAACAGACTACATCAACACAAACTACCACAACAGACTACATCAACACAAACTACATCAACAGACAACAAAAAGGTGACAAATTAATCCTATGTATCTCTTCCCTGCCTTTATACTTTTTTTTGTCCTGAAGTATGCAGTGACGATGTACGCGTATGCCCAGTGCCGCCTTTCAGTTGCAGTGGGCTTGTGCTTTGCCTATGCGCGTGCTGAAAGTCGGTACAATGTATACGCCCACGTCGCTACTTCATACTTCGAGTATAGGCAAGCGACACAAAAATAGTGTATGTGATCCTCAGGCAATTCTGAAGCAAAATACATATACGTGTATGATCACATGTGGTGTATATGGCCATGCATCTTGAAGTGGGGCCTGTTTGCGTTTCGTCTGCAAATTTCAAGTAACACGCTCATTTTGAGCTTAAACCTTTATACTTCCAAACTATACAGGCTAGCATAGGAAAAGTAATTATTTTCTGCTAGGAATTGTCCAATCTTTCCAAAAATGCTTCAAAATGCAGTAGGGCTAGGTCTTAAGCAGTCATTGATCAAATACTCAGGAAAAAGTAGACAAAAAGTGGTAACTCTTCAAAGTAGCCTCGCATCAAACCAAAAGCACCTATCCAAAAAATAAGAGTTTTGTAAACTAGAGGTATTTGGGGGGGCCCATTAACAAGACTAGTTTGACATGGAAACCCCTAGTAGAACTATTTTATGATTTTGGGAGATACGGGAACAAATTACATAAAAAATCAATTTGCATAAAACTTAGACTTCTTGCAGTAGCTTTGGTAGAAGATAATCGAGTATTTGCAAAGTAAATTCCTAACCATTCATAAAATGTAAACATAATAAGGTTATAACCTTGTGAACTGAAATTGTTTTTTCTGGTATGACAAGTGTTAAGCATCAACAAGTCCATATGGATTAAAGAGAATAACACCAGGTATAATCTAAGCACTCTTTAAAAGTAAACATTTTTTTCCAAAAATGATTGAATTTACTTACTGATGCATATGCCCTCAAAATTAACCTATTTGTAGTACGGTAGGGGGCCTTACACGTCTCATCGTTTCGATATAGCATCTTGTCCCCTCATTCCGCCACTCTGGTTCTTCACTTCATTAATTAATAATAATTTAATTATTATTTAATCAAGAACATCATTTTGATAATCTTTAATGAATATTTAAATCTAATTGTAGAAGAAAAATTACAAAACAGGACAGATTCAACAGGACAGACTCATTTTCACCTATAAAATTTGCAACAAACTGGTCCGCAGTTCCTCTGCTTCCCAGCTTGTCTAATTAATTAATGAGCTTCGTTAAAATGTTAGGTTTCCCCCCTATGATTATTTTAGGGATTGAATTGAAAGGTAATTCACTTAAGTTTTAAGTTGTTTATCTTATTGAATGGTATGAAGAAACCTAATGGGCTTATAAATATTGTTTTCTCATATTGTCGGTTTATCGTGCCCATTGATACTCAATCCTGACTTCTTAATTATATAATAACAAACCCCAGTGGGGGTTTGGTAATATACACCTCACCTGTCCGGGATATAATTCAGAAACACAAACTGCAAGTATCACTGTTACGCTGATGACACCCAAATCTATAGCCACTTTAATCCACATCAAGAGGAAGCCAAAGATTGTATTTTGCGGATGGAGGCATGCGTTGAAGAGATCCATTCTATGGATGACGGACAAATTAGCTAAAACTTAATGCCGATAAAACTGATTTATTCTTATTGGTTCAGAACATATGCTCAACAAAATTAGTAGTTCTCACATGACTATTGGTAATTCGACCATTGCCGCCCGTCAAACAAGTGCGCAATCTTGGTGTTATTATGGACAGTTCAATGACCCTTGCTCCTCAAATTCAGCCATTACCAAATCCGCTTTTCTTCATCTCCATAAACTGGGCAGAATCAGAAAATACCTTTAGTCCTGAAGTCCAATCTGAACATTGTCCATGCATTATTTCATCACGTTTGGACATGGGGGTAATGCGCTCCTTTATGGACTTCCTACCAATCAAATTCATCGTCTGCAGCTCAAACAAAAACCGTGTGCTGCCCGTCTCATCACTCTTACAAAGCCGTCTATGCATAATCTCTCCAACTCTGTCTGACTTACACTGGCTGCCAGTCAATTTAGTAATTCAATACAAACTGATACTTCTCACATACCGTCTTTAAATGGACTCGCTCCATCATATATCACTGAACTTCTTCAATTTTACAACCCGTCAGCTCAGTCTCCAGTCTGCAACCAAAGGACTGTTATTTTTCAAGTTGTTTTTTCCCCTGATTTTTTTAACAGGATTTTCTAAATTTTTCTTGTTTGTTTTTTGTGTTCTGGTTTGTATTACTTTGCAACTTCTCTTCTAAGATTTTCAATAATAAGACATCAAAGTATCAATATTGAATACATTACATAGGACTATGGTGATGATTTGATGTAGTAATGATTATTAAAAAAACAATAAAAAAAAACAAAAGCCACCAATGGTGCTAAAGCTTCATAAGAAAAGCGTGTGGAGCTTGAGTGGAGTTAGTGGTTTGATGTTGTGCTGTTAAAGCAATAACAGCACTTTTTTTTTCGGAGTACCCCAATTTTCAAAAAACTTTGTATCACAGTTATGTTGGTTAATTGTATAGGAAAACTACAACGCAAGCGAACGAGAATGCTATAACAAATGCGTATTTGTATTAAAATACGCGATTTTGTATATTGGAAATTGGAGGATCCTAGATTACTTTCCAGCTCTGCCGGAAATTTTAAGTTTATATCCGTCAGATGAATAGTGCCACCTCAAGAAAATGACCTCTACTTGACGTGCACATGCCAAATAAAACAAACTAATGGCGTGAGCCGTAGAAGATATGTACATGGCGCTATTCCCAGCTATTTTCAACTTTTGTTTTTTTTTTTCTGAAGGTCGTTTCCAGCAGCCATTGCATTATTATTTATCGAAGATCTCCGATAGTAATATTCTATTACAAAAATTCCCTTCGTTTGCGGACACATAGACATTTTCGAGGCGCTTGACAATCACAGTATAGTTTTTACTGCCATGTTTCAATACACCATGTAAAAATCTAAAAATTTGTGAAAAAATTGGGGGCAATATTCAAAAAAAGGCGCTATTATGCATTAATGTACATGTGTAGTCATAAGTTCCATGTTTTATGCAATATGTGACTCACCACAATCGGTACCTACCAAGTATAATGATATACAAAACAATTTGACTTTGGATGACCGGTGTGAAAAGGAGAATATTGGTCGCAGGTTCCATAGTCCGGGCTCCATAGGTGATAACGGAATTAAAGCGCGAAACTAAAGGTGCGTGAAGAGTCAACTGATTTGAGTGCTCCTATTGTTCCCATTTGTTTCCCGGGACTGTGATGCCTGGGGACTATATCTCCTGCCACACATTCAATGTCCTGAAATGACTTTCAAAATGGTTGGGCACTGAATGTTGGACCACAATCACCGAATTTCATTGCCGATCAATCCCAACTAGCAAGTATTTCATCTTTTATATGCCTTTTAGCTGTGGAGATGCCATGCATGCATGCATTAAACACACGCACACACATACATATATACACACATACTCTATACACGCATACAGACACAAAATACAACACCGGACAGACATAATTTTGAGTAGTATGGGGTCGTCCCGGCCCCACTCGTGACAAGAAGACGACCCATCAAAAAGAAGAACAGGTTTGGTAGGGTTTACTTTTAAAAGGATATTATGTTTAAAAAGAAATAAACCATGACAAATAATACAAAGTAGGGCAAAGGGTAGGCCTTATATTGTAATTATGGCAAAAATAAAGGGCTAATTGGCTTTGAAGTAACAATGATCATGGTTAAGGGTTAAGATTAATTATAGGCAAGGAATACAAGATGATCTCTGAGCGGATCCGGGGCTCTGAATTTGCTCACACTTATCTCACATGCGTTTCCTCTTTGAGAATGTTGAAATTTCAGCCTTTTTGTTTCATTAGTTTTAGAATTCCCATTAATAGGTTTCACAAATATTGCTCATAGATGAATCAGTATGTCAAATAAAATCTTCTTAATTCGATTTGACTTACACTCTGAAAAATACCTCGTTCAATTTTGAACTGAACATGTGGCTTACGAGGTTTTATGGTCAAATTGGCTACTGGAAAATCTTGTAATTTGCCAGAATCTTGTCAAAACAGTTCGCATTTTATTCTGGTCAAATTTTGAATAGAAAAAACCGCCAGTGAAGATCATAATTTAACAAGGCCATTTTTAAAATTGAATTAAAAAGGGGGGAGCAAAAAAGTGCCAATGATAAACGAGAGCATCCAAGGCTGCTCCCTGGCTTATCGCCAGACTCGGGTGTGACGTGTTTGTTGAGGTGTGCAATGAGGTGAAACAAAAACAATATTTAAGTGACAATTCCCATATACTACGTCCATAACTGGCATTTTTGCCACTTTTCAAAATCACGGAGCGGACCCGTTTGTTTTTGGGGTTGAAATTGGCCCCTAGATCTAAAAGAAATATAATGCTACACCTTTTTTGCAGCGGTTGTGATCGTCAGGTATGTAGTCTTTTTCCGAAAAGGATGTTTGGGATAAATAGGCTTATAGCCAGTGAAATTTGTTCATTGTTAAGGCCAAACAAAAAAATCAGTTTGTTCCCAGTAGTAGTCCAAAAACCTTAAATGTTAAAAATTTAAAAAACTTTTTATTTTAATTTAAAAAAAAATGAAAAAGGGCTTCCCAGAAATTGCTCAAATTGGCTTAAAGGCAAGTCAAAACAGTGCAAAATCATACTTGATTGCAATTATTAGTTTATAAAACACAAAAAATATTGAATTTTGGATCACTTGGTATATCTTTAAAATGGGAAACCCTTCTATCATCTGTTGTTGTCCTTAACATGCAAATCTCCTCAGTAAATAAAGAAAACAACAAAAAATACAGTTAAAATGGCTTCAAATATTAAAATGCATGTGGCCCCCTATACAAGGCAACAAACTGAAAAAATCCCCTGCTGCGACACTATTCAATCAACCACTGGCTCCACCAACCATCACCTAACCCATTGGATCCTGTATTCATCAATTACTGATACCCCCCACCCATTCAACCATTCAAACTCCATCACACCATGGAATAAGGACTTTGTCCTGTCAACCACTGATTTCAGTATGCATCAACCAGGGGGCAGCAAAACCTACAAGACTACTAATATAGGTTAAAAACCTAATTTTTGCCACAATTAAATTGCTTAAGGTATGTGGTATTATATCAGGGATTTAAACAGTTAAATATAGATGAAGTGAGAGGATTAGGAAGGGCTTTTGTGTATGGTCCAGGCCAGGGAGAGATTAGTAACAGAAATTAATTTACAGTACTCATTAAATGCTGTTTCTCAACTTTATATTAAACTTTGAAGAAAAATGAATTTCTTCCATTTGACATCTACCCCAATTTTTCAATTTCACAGAAATTGTAGAAGGTAGAAGTAAAGCTAAATCCTATGTTGAACTGATATATATGGTCAGAAGGGTCAGAGTTATTAAACCTGATCTAGGTTATAAAGCAAAATTGCATTTACATAGACATCCCCTCCCTGTCAGCCACCAAACTCACCACCAACTCAACCATTAATAAAGAAAACTTTCAACCGTCAACCAAGTATTATTCACTGAGCATGTCAAACCACAGTATTACAAAAATTTTGTCATACAGGATTCTCCGCAACTTTTAGGGTTTTTTGTTCAATTTTGGCTTTCTGGCTTATTATACGCGATTCATTCTGATATGTGACCCCGTTACCATTTTTGGCGGAGGTGAAAAATTCAAGAGGCGCAGGGATTCTGTTAATTCATGTTATTGTGAGGAATGTCAAGCCTGAAATACACTGTTGTGCGTTTCCATACATAAATGTCCTCCAAAAATAATCCGGGGCCGGCACGTGCATTTGAATTCTGTCATTTTTCTCTCTCCACTGAATTGAATAGTTCCAAAACTCCAGGGGGACAAAAAGTTATAATACTCAAGGCACGAATCGGACTATATAACAACCTGTACAGGGGGGACACTGAATGATTTGAGGGCCGAGGGGTGGGGAGTGAAACGGGGAGCGGGCGGGCACAGGGGGGGGCCCACAAAAAAACCAAAAATGGGGGTTTCTCCGAGACCGAAACTAGGTTTCAGAAGGAAAAAGGAAGAAAATAAGCTGCTATCTCCCTCAAAAATTCCCAGAGCTACTTTTTGAGCGGGGTTTTGTGTTTGGGGGGGTTTTGAATGGATAGGAGAAAATTTGGTTAGTTAGTTGAGAACTTTAGAATAGAATTAGATAGGGGGCTAGAAAGTAGAATAGAATTAGTTAGAATAGAAGTAGATTAGACATGTTATAGATTTAGAAGTTTAGAATGTAGAGTAGGAATTTTAGATAGAGTGTAGGTAGAAATAGATAGATAGAAGATATAGATTAGTAAATGTGGCTTGGGACATGAAAAGTAGGGGTTGGAAACTGGGGGGGGAAAAAAAGTAGGGTCTAGGGATGAAATTGTCCTTTCCTACTTCTATCCTATTCTTCTCTTATAACAAAAATGGTGGTCACTGGAACTTAAAAAAAGCCTTAAAATGTTGATCGGGGACTTCCGTATACGTGGTAACATAACCATACTCCTCCCATATTTGAATTGTAGAATAGAAATAGATATTAGATTTAGATAGATGAGATAGATAGAATGTTTTATTGGAGCTTTCCTTTTGGATCATGAAAAAGTAGGGGCTCTGGAAAATGCGTCTTCCGTAAAAGCGGGCGTTCATCGGGGGGATGGGTGGCTGAGGGGGATGGTCGGAATGGGGTCACCTGTGTGGGGGGTCACTTGGTCAATTCTGAAAAAGATGCCTGAAAATGAGGGGGGACTTAGAGACTGGATAAGTACTTAACTTATAAGTGGTACCATAACATACTTCCTCCCAATTTGTGAGACCTCCCCCCCCCCCCAACCTGGACATTATTGTGTTGCTGTCATACCCACATTTTTTGAAAACATTTTGAATTTTATGTACCTCACATTTTTACCATTAACATTTAATTTCCAATTCACACACACAGCAACAGGCACACTGCAAACACAACACACACCACCATGTACACTACACAAAGTTTATAAAGTTTATCTTTAATTTTAAAAAAAAAAAAAAAAGAATATATTTTTTTATGGGTCATACAAAGAAGACTTTCTAAATTTAGATGGGGGTAAACATACTCCATGTGTGAAAAAAATCATGTTATTTGCATACTACCTTATACCTTAGTGTATTAAATTACTAGGGCATTGCTATATGAAAGAACTGCAGAGTTTCAGGGTCACTCTAGCCAACACATAAACATCCAGGCCTAACATAAGCAATGGTGTATATCTATTTACTGACCTTGATGTCCAAAAAATGGTCCCTGTTTCTTGGTTAGAGACCTTACTAAACGAATGCATGCATACAAAGAGTCGCCAGACAAATAAAGGGAACCAAGAGTTATTGGACTATGATTTTAGTCTATATATAAAATGTGTACAAGTTCTTGTACAGTGTAACCACTTTCTGTGCTTTTCTTGATAGTTATGCCTGTTTCTTGCGTGTTAAATGTTTTTTCTAATTCCAAGGGTGGTGCGAGTGTTGGGCCCGATAGACCTTTTGCTCAAGCTCCTCCATTATTATAATGTTTGTTTTCATACTGTGAGTATAATGGGAAATAGTAATGGGAAATAAAGGTTGATGAACATATTGATTCTATCACCCAGCACTCTCTAATAGACTACTTCGTAAGCCAAAAATTACCGCGTTCACAGAAAGATTTGTCGTTTGCCATCGTGATTGTAAATGGGGTCAAGGGTCACATGACGGTGGTGATACCAAACGCATGGTGACAAATATGCCAAGTTATTAAAACTGTGTTCATGAAAATCGATTCGACATAGGTGGAATTACACCAAGCAATTGATATTGAACCAATTTAAAGGTCACGCGAGGTCACAAACATGTGGGACACTCTACCCAAGGGCCACTCGTATCTAAGTGATCATAAAATCGATCCCATTAGTGGCATACACAAGACAAATTATAATTTGACCATTTTCAGGTCAATATGAGGTCAGATAAAGGTCAAATTGTTAGGTCACCAAAATGTGGGGAACGCTAACCAAGGGTCATTCTATCTACGTGTCATAGAAATCGATCCACATATGTGGGATACACAAGCAATTTATAATTCTGATCAAGTATAAGGTACATGATGGTCACCAAAATGTGGGACACTACCCAAGGACGTCTCATTGTACCTAAGTGTCATAAATCGATCGACATATGTGGATACACCAGGCCAATTTTATAATTCTGACCATTTTAAGGCCACACAAGGTCACAAAGGTCACTGAGGTCACACAAATTTGGGACACGACCCAAGGGCCACTGTATCTAAGTGTCATGAAAATTGATCGACATATGGATACCAAGCAATTTTAGAATTCTGACCATTTTAATGTTTTCCAGAGGTAACAAAGGTCCACATTGAGTCATCAACATGTGGGACGCTACTACTCAAGGGCCAAGTATCTAAGCTGTCAAGAGAAAAGAAAATCAATAGAATATGTGGATACACCAAGTAATTTTAGTAATTCTGACCATTTTACAGGTGATACTGGGTCCACCACATATAGGACAATACCCAAAGGGTCTCATTTATTTAAGTGTCATAAATCGATTCAAATTATGTGGATACACCAAGCAATTTTATAATTGACCATTGAAGGGTCACATGATGGTCACCAACTGTGGGGGACACTAGTGGATACACCAAGTAATTTATAGATTTGACCTTTTTAAGGTTACACGAGGGTCACATGAGGTCACAACACATGGGATACTACCCAAGAGTCATTTTATTTAAGAGTGTCATAAAATCGACATCAACATTAGTGGATGACACAAAGCAATTTTAGAAATTCTGACCATTTTCCCCTTGGCACATGAGGTCACAACATGTGGGACACTACCCAAGGGGCAACTGTATCTAAGTGGCATGAAAATCGATCAAAATTATTTGGATTACACCAAGGCAATATATAATTCTGGACCATTTTCAGGTCATAGTGAGGTCTTAAAGGTCCATGAGGTCCCCAACATGTGGGACGATAACCAAGGGTCTTTATATCTTAGTGTCATAGAAATCGATCACATATGTGGATACACCAAGCCCCCCCCCCCCCCCCCCCATTTTATAATTCTGATCAATAAGGTCACATGGAGGGTCCCAACATGTGGGACACTACAAAGGTCATTTTACCTAGGTCATAAATCGATCTCGAACTATGTGGTACACACCAGGCCAATTTTATAATTCTGACCATTTTAAGGGCCACACAAGGGCCAAAGGTCACCTGAGGTCCCCAAATGTGGACAGCCCAAGGGCAACTGTATCTAAGTGTAATGAAATTCGATCGAAATATGGATACACCAAGCAATTTTTTAAATTCTGACCATGTTAAGGTCGCATGAGGTCACAAAGGTCACATGAGGTCATCAAATGTGGGACGTACTCAAGGGGCCAAGTATTAAGGTCAAGAAAATCGATCGAATATGTGGATACACCAAGTAATTTTATAATTCTGACCATTTTAGGTTATGACGAGGTCACCAAAATATAGGACATACCCAAGGGTCATTTTATTTAAGTGTCCTAAATCGATCAACATTATGTGGACCACCAAAAAATCTTAGAATTTTGAACCTTTTAAGGTCACATGAGGTCACCAACATTGTGGGACACTAGTGGATACACAAAGTAATTTTATAATTCTGACCATTTTAAGGTACCGAGGTCACATGAGGTCACCAACATATAGGACTACCCAAGGGTCATTATATCCAAGTGCCATGAAAATCGATCACATTATGTGGATACCACCAAAGCAATTTTTAATTTTGACCATTTTCCGGTTCACATGAGGTCACCAAAATGTGGGACACTACCCAAGGGCCAATGTATCGAAGTGTCATGAAAATGATCGACATTATATGTGGATACACCAGCAATGTTAAAGTCTGTCATTTTAAGGTCACATGACCAACAGGGTCACATAGGTCAAGAACATTGGGACAAACCCAAGGGCCACTGATCTAAGTGTCATGAAAATCGATTCAAATATGTGGATTTACACCAAGCAATTTTGTAATTCTGAACATTTTAAGGTCACCCGAGGTACAAGGGTCACATGAGGTCACCAACATGTGGGACCTACCCACGTGGCATTTAATCCAAGTGCTATAAACGATCAAACATATGTGGTACACCGGAGCAATTTTTATAATCTGACCATTTTAAGATCACATGAGGTCACCAACATGTAGGACACTACCCAAGGGTCATTTTATCTAAGAGTCATAAACTCGATCGGACATAGCATATGGGATACATCAAAGGAATTTTGAATCTGACCCACTATTAGGTCACATGAGGTCACAGAGGTCAAAGGTCACATGAGGTGGTCACCAACTGTGGGGACACTACCCCAGGGGTATTTTATCTGGAGTGTCATGAAAATCGATCGAACATATGTGGATACAACATCAATGATAATTCTAACCATTTTTGGGAAATTACCTCTAGATGACCTTGACCCCTACTCGCGAGGAAAGGTAGCTCTGGGGCATTACCCAAGGGCCATTTACATGCAGGTAGGCCGCAGAGGTCTAGAAAGGCCTTTAATTTATACGTTCCCCATATGCCACAGTCAATGTGGATTTGAATATTAATTAGATTTGTGCACAGTGATCTAAAACACTAAAAACCACTCGTATCTGTTGACTTTACAAAACTTGTTACAACAAGGCGACTCGTATTTACGCGATGCGTAAATATGTCCCCGCCGATGTCGCAATCACTAACATTCAATAAATGCAACTACAACACCACCCCCCCCCCTCCCCACCACCCATAACATGGCCACACCCCATCCCACCACCCTCTCCAACACCCGCAACAAACACACAACACCCACCTCCAACACCCGCAACACCACCTCCCAAGCGCCGCCCCACACCCACCCCCTCACCCAACACCCCACCCCCTCGCCCACACACCACATTTTCCCCAACAGCGGTCCACCACCGTCCCCAGCACTCTGGCAACAACCCACCCCACTCCCCGCGGCCCTCCTTACACCCGCACAACAACCTGGACACCCCAACCCCCGGCACCAACCCCAACCCCACCCCCCAATGCCCCGTACACAACGCCTCCCCTTCCCCAACACCCGCAACACGCCACTCCCCTCAACAACAACCCGGCAACCCCCTACTCTCCCTCCCTAACACCACTGCAACACCCCAACCCCCTCCTCAACCACACTGCAACGCAACACACTCACACAAGAAACACCTCCTTGCCAAAACCCTGCCACAACCCCCTCCTCCAACACTCCTCAATACCTAACCCCCTCTCCACACCCCACCCCCTCCCCCTAATGGCATATAAATATTAGGTCTCATGTAGTAATGAATTTGCCTATCCTACGTACGTTTTCAGAGATACAGCAATACTCATATTAATTACTCATTTACATACACTAAAAGCCGCTGGCCACATATATCACATACTTTCCAAATTGCAAAAAGACCTTGCCCCATGGATAGGCTATCATGCAGCGCAGGAATTTTGAGTATCCAAATGTACATGTGTCAAAAATCATAAGCAAATACGGCTGAATTTTGCATATTAATTAGTTCATTTGCATACTCAATTTGCCCCAAGAATCTAATCAGGTCGGAACTCTTCAGCCCGCTTCATTCCACCAAGGTACATCATCATACACCTTATAATACGAACTCCAGAAAACTTGTACACAAGGCCTTGCAGGAAATGTTCATAAATTATGCAAATGAAAGATACTAATTAGCATATTTTAAATAACGCCCAAAATTCTAATCAGGTCGAGAACTCATCAACCCCGCTTTCTTTTCCACCAGTTACATCATGTTTTGCCCTTACGGAACTCCAGATAAATCGTTTACAACATGGGTTAACATTTTTTTATCACAGACGAACGGACGAACGGACGGACGGGACGGACAGACAGACAGACGCTGCTCATTTTTATAGCCGGACAAAAATGTACAGGCAGTTAGTTAAAGAACATTCTTGTTGATCATCCTTCAAATCAAGAAAATAAATTTCAAAATCTGATCCAAATCGGAGCTATGTTGAGTAAAAATATAGTTAAGCTATTCCTCTTTCAAAAAAACTTGAAATGTTCACTTAGCGAAGGTCTATCAAAGGCGGAGGACTATCATTGAAACCGTTCCGATATTGGCTTTCAAAATATTAACAAATTAACATTGGAAATTGGGGTAATACGGGCAGGAACTAGCATTTTATAATCAAGTCCTACTAAAACGGACGCTGACAAAATACTATTGCAACGGTATACGGTAAGGAATGCCAAAGGAAAAATGGGACGTGCTTTTAACAGGTCGGTCAATATTACTATTTACGGGGCGACTTTGGCTGCAAATCAACAGCTTTGGTGTGAATGGGAGTTATGCACCATTGAAAGCCCAGGACACTGGAGTTCAATTGTGTTAACAATACACGTGGCTGCGATGCATTGATTCCAGCTATATGTCGGCAGCGAAAATTGTTTATATTGCTTCACTATTTTTTTATCAGAAATTACTTTATACTACAACTGGTTGGAACTTTATCTCATTTTAGACACCATTTATAACTATTAAAGGTAGTAATACAGTCAGGAACTAGCAAAGTATGAACACCACTTTGCGCGGAAAATTAAAATGTCAGTGGAACACGTGCTCGCTTGTATGTACAGGCTTTACAGACAAGAAAGGTCTATCGTGATTTAGGAACTTGGGGCCAAAAGGGGTGTGTAGCAGACGTCAGGCAGCACTGATCACTCTCGTAGAAGAGCTTGCACGTAAAGTGCCTTGTGCAGTTCATTAACGAGAGGTTGCGGGGATGCCTAAGCAAGTGACATAAATGTGGCATGTATGTGGAAAACAGGCAGGCAATTATGTTAGGGTTAACATTTGACCACAGGCAGATACAAAGACTCGTACATCGGTTTTGGATCAACATTAATGATTAAAACATACAAAACTGGTTCCACATGTAGAACCCTTACTTGGACTTCCTTAAAAAGGAATTTTCAATTTGTTGTCGTCGTAACTATATTACGATTTGATACGACTTGGCCGAACTGCATGGGTAGAAAAATATTACCTACTGCCCAACCCCCCCTCCTTTGCCGTAATTGTACAATAACGGGGAATCCCTAGGTGAGTAATTAGGAAATCCTAATACAAACATATCCACGGTCTGCAGGAAAATAATTACGTCGTGATTTCTGCTGAGCCGTATACTGCGATAATATACAACCAAAGGCCGAGAAACACGGTTTTTGTCATCCACAAGTTTAAGCATAATTTTCTGCTTCGTAATTTGCCCTGATTGAAACAGTAGGAATAGTCGCGGTATTCATTAAACACCGCCTTGCGGTGCTTGGCACGGGACCCAGGCCTGTAATATGGAATTAGGTATTTGTAACTTGCGCATGGACAAGGGGAGTGGGTCGCTTTTTGAACAGTCGTGGATTGTTTGTCGATAAAAATTTAACAATCATATGCAGATGTTAACCCCGGGTTTAAATGGACTTTTTTTAAATGAGTTTTTTACAAGAATCCACACTAATCGACAGGTGTATAAAACTGGCAATGACAGCAACTGTCCCATAGTAACAGTAGGCCAACTCGGCTATGCTAAAGACTGCGATCCACATGGCGAGTGGTTCGGTGCATTTCCCAGGTATAGCCTCGGGGGAATGAGGGTCCCATCCCATGCGACGCGTTTGAAATTGATAACATAGCTTGAATTGTACAATATTCCATCGTTCATTTGTATTGTCACACTTACCATGCAAAACTATTCGGGAAATGTGCATCTATTGTAACGTAAATTAAACAATGAAATGATCGCCTAAATATTTAACATATTTCATGTCCATACCACGAATGTTATCAATCGTGTTGGTGTTTCAGCTGTATGCGACCTCACAGGTCATGTGTGTTCGTGTCGAACCCTTGGTCAAAACCTTGGTGACCAATGACCACGCCGATGATATAGCAACAATGAGTATAAATGCAAATTCAGAACAACCATTGCCTTCAGGTAGGATGTACCATAAGTACCAAACAAGAACGAAAATTTGTACACTTGCACAAACCTCAATCACGTAAAAAAGCCATGAAGATAGTACCATGAAGTAAGAATAGTAACAATAATAACTTCATGCAAGAACCAGGGATCATAAACATAAACATTTCGACATTTGACCCCTTTTCATCCTATATATCCTTAACTGATTAAAACACACTTAAATTAAATGCGTAGAATTCTTCACTTTTGTGTCCGACTTTTTAAAATCGAGGATGTTAAGAGGTGAGGCAATCATGCCCCGGGAACATGCGTTGTCAACATATTAGCATGCCAACAGCACTAAGGCCGGAAACATACATTACAAATAAAAAAGATAAAATCGCCACAAACTCGATCCCCCTTCGAATAAAAATGAACAAAAAACAACTTACAATAAATTCATAACAAACTCCTCTCACATGTAAAACTACAATCTATTAATCAAATCCCCAACTAACATTAAAAAACACAAAAACACGGCACAAAGGCGAATAAAACATTAATATTGCAAGAGCTATGCACATGCTCATGGACAAGGGGAGTGGGAAAACCTCCCCTAACAAAACTTGGTATGCGCCACATAAATATTTATTTACAAACGCCTGCGCAACCTTCATACAGACGATGCGCATAAATCCTTGAACGATGGGATTTGTACGTAAAGTACATATAATCACAGTACACAGTGCAATCAGTGCCCGATCTTTGCTCGTGTTGTTATTCGAATGTATATTTTATCTAGGTTTCGCTATAAAAATCGCGCTTTTCGCCGGTTCAGCGTTCGCTACTACAAAAAACACATACGTGAGTATTGATTCTGATATCTTGGGTACGGGTTTACACTGCGACAAAAACACAAAAACAAAAGGGAAAATAACACACTTCTAGGCCGATTTTGCTTACGAAATTCATCAGCTGCAGAGGCACAATCCACACTTTCACCCGACCAATTTTGACACAAATATGCTCAATCGAGGGCAATGGAGAATAGGCCTAGACTTTTTCGCCTGCTCTGCCGAATCGGCACGATTAGATTAGCTGCACTCATGAAGACTAAAAAAATTCGGCCGCCTACCCCTATTTTGCACTGGCCGTTACTCCAATACAACAATTTTTTTTTTTTGCCTTAAAGCTAACTAATATGAGCTTTAAAATGAGGACTTACTTGGACGTATTTCAATCACATTTATGTACTTAATCTTACCAACATGTCAAAATTTCTCTAAAAAAGAAAAAACAGTCCTAGAGCAGGCCCAAGTTCAAGACACATGGCCATAATTTTTAACAAAAAATAAATTCTATGATGTAGCCCTATTCGACCAGTATAACCCGGGAGCTAGCAGACATAGTAAACACACCTTTCAAGTACAAGGTGTGAGTGATTGAATATGCTGCCATAGTCTGACAAAGGACCCCAGAAATGTGATTATTAAGTGCTGCAAATAATGTCTTAAGGAGAGGGGCCAAGGACAAAGATTGGTTACAGTGGGTTAAATTTGTAAATTGATCCAATCATTGTTAAAAAGGATAACAACGTTATGTGTCTACCATAAAGATCAGAAGGTATAGTTTGTAAGATATAAGCCTAAAGTTTCAGAGTTATAGGCTAAACCAAAACAGCAAAAATTCAATAAAAAGGTCAATTCAGATTCAGTGTACAGGGGTCAAATTTTAAAGTTGCTCTGATTGGATAAAAAATGGTGCAAGGGTTGGTGGAGCTCATAGATTAAAATAGTAGTAGTAGTAGTAGTAGTTAACAGTCCAAAGTTTTAAATCCAGATTTTGTCCCCGTGAACAAGGGTGCTGGCATTCACTTCACACGCGCAGCAACGACCTTACTCCATCCTTCGATCCACTGCACCCGATCAATGCATCCTCCATCCTCAAACCCAACCCTCCTACTCCACTTGCTGCTTCCAAGTCTTCTTTGGATGTCTCCTATACTCCTTCAAACATCCCACCTCAAACTCAAAAGCCCTTGCCCGTCACCCTTCCTCAGCACGTGCTCATACCATCATACACTATTCGCCTTTGCCAAGCAGTCCATCGCTTCTTCCAAACCCAACATCTGCATCAAGTCCTCAGTCTTCATCCTATGCATCAACTTCACACCAGACATCGCTCTCATCATTGCTCTCTCCCCTTTCCTCCTCAGAATCCCCATCTCATTTTCACTCAGACACCAAGTCTCACTCCCATACAGCATCACACGGCTTACACAGCTCTTTTACAGCTATGTACTGGTAGTAGAGGACTCTCTGTCTTCCCTGTTTCCTTGTGCCATGTTGAGTATCATATAGAGCACAGATGTTGCAGCCTGAATACTGATAGCATACAGACTCTGTCACATTTGATAAATAATACTGTAAAGTTACCGTTCACATACTATAACACATACTTAAAGGGATTAGCAGCGATAATGCGAAAAAATCGAAAAAATGTGGAAATGCACGTTTTTAACTTATAAATCAGGGATAAGTGTGTACAATTCCATATAACTGCTTTAATGTAGAAACAAACCACCAAATAGTGAAAAAAATGAAGTATTTGAGGAAATTTGTCATACCGTCTCCCGCAAATAGACACACAGCGATGGTATCTCAAAATCTGCACTATAAACAGCTGATTGTGGTTTACATCAGTACACAATAAACAAAGATCAATCATGATTGTGTTTGAGGTCAAACTGTATTGATCATGGTGCACAATATCACGTTGAAAATCTGTGATATTCAACGGGAAAGGCTTTTTTGATCTCAAGTCGGAATTTAGATAAGCCACGTATAGAAATTACAGAATCAGAAAAAAAGTACCGCCGATGTCCTTAATACACGGATTTCAAGTCAACCACTTGCAGGTTATGTTCGCATATCCACACCAGTAACAAAAATACAAAAATATGAATTTTGATGATTTTTTCGATGTTTCGGATTAACAAATCGCTGCTAATCCCTTTAACACATACTATAAGCCGATCAATACTATCAGATCTTTCATTGTATACCTAAGAACAAAACCCCAGATTCAAACAAATGTGGTGTAGTCTCTGTAATTGTGCGGACATACGTAGGTGAAACCAGCAGAGCCTTTGGAACCAGATTTAAAGAACATACTATTTGTTGTCTCATGGGCTCTTCCCATAACCCTAAGGTCTTTTGTATACCAGTGTTGAAGGCTCTTTACTTGCTGCTCCTGGAGAGTAGGGATCTCCTATTTACACAGCATGAAGTGATAATCGGTCAACTCCCCTTGCTTGAGGATAGTACTACTCGAGGACATTGGTTTTGTGCACGTAAAGTTTTTGTTCCACATGCACCGGTGCATGTAAAATTTATTTTGTAAATCGAGCACTGGCATCCGCCGTCTGACCGCCCGCATTCAATAAACGTCCCATTTTCTCTTTTGAACGCAGCTTTTAGCCAGCATGTTTTTGGTCCCACCCACACGATGGCACCCATTGATTCTGATTATGACAAGAGCTGAAGAAAACATGGTTACATCATGGCATTTATTGTTGAGAAATTATCTTCAGACCACCATATGATTCAGGTGTTATAATCAAAGGTAACGCGCAGGGTTGACAAAAAGACAAAGTTCGCAATTATAAGGGTAATTGGATCACATCAATTAATCGGATATTACCTATAATCTGCAAGCTATTCCTGGTGAATGTCTCACTTGATATTCTCATTACTCATTGATCTCAAACTGTCTCTCTTTCTTAATAACATGCTCCTGCAGAGATCAAAACTCGTATCATAAGCCATGATATCCTTGGTTCGATAGTAACTCAATGATCAGAGACGGCCCAAAAGAAAGTATGAAAGGGCATGCGTAACAAGTCGTGGACGCCCAAAAGATCGGGAGTTGTTACCAAAATCAAAAATCTTGTGTTAACAAACTTTTGATAGGGCAAAGATTGTACTATAATGCTAATTATGTACAAAGTGATATAAGAGTGTGGTCAGACAGTCCAGTTCTCTGTTTAAACAAGACCGTTTAGACGACTGCCAACTGGTCTCTCTACACAAACATTGTGTAATCAAGTTTGTCACCTTCTTTAGAGTAAGGTTGCAAAAATTTGTCAGTATCTCGATGTCAAACCTTACAATGATCAGAGAAATGGTAGCAATATTGGTCCATCGATGTGTAGCAGTAGCTTTTGTGAATTCAAACAGTTATCAGAAGATGTTTTTAGGTTTAATAAGTGCGTCTCCCTCAAAAACCTGCAAAAAACCCCCCCCCTTGACTGGTTCCAACATGGTTACTAAAAGAACACTTACATGTGTTCCTGCCATTTATTACTCATGTCATAAATGCTTCTCTGAAAACAGGTAGTTTTCCAAAGTCTTTGGGCCGTGCACTAATTACTCCAATATACAGAAACGTCTCTTGATTGTTAATGACTGTCTCCAATTACGCGGGCCGGTTTCCAACATAAACTTCATATCCAAATACTTGAAAAAGTTGTTGGGCAGGACAGCTGAAACAATATTTAACTGAAAATGGACTTATTGACCTACCAATCACTATGTTCCCACGAGGAGTACAGAGACGGCACTGTTGAAAGTGCCGATGATTATAGCTGGATGCTGAGACCGGCGAGAGGGTGTTTTTCTTGTCATGCTCGACCTGGCTTGCAGCATTTGATACCATCGACATAATTATCCTTGCCTCCATCGCCGTCAGAATGACTTTGGCACATCTGGCAATGCTCTCAAAAATGGTAAGTTTACCTTGAAAGTAGAAGTAACCCGGTTCCCTATAGAGGCATATTTTTCTGACTCTTATTCTCTTAATTATGGGGTTCCACAGGGCTCCGTATTGGGGTCCATTGGGATTCATTTTAATACACGTCCTCCTGTTGGGCCTATCATTACAAAAACATGGATTAAAATTTCACGTATATGCGCGACACCAAATTTAATATCATCATTAACCCAAATCCCAGAGCATGTCAACTGCTGCTCTCTAAACTTGAGCAATGCATAACAGATTTGAGCAACCTGATGTCAGACAATAAGTTAAAACTTAATCCAACCAAAACTGAATTCTTCATAGCTGGGACTTACCAAGGACTGAATAAACTCCCACCATCAATTTTTCTCACACTTGTGTGAAACCGAAATAAAACCATCTACAACAGTACGAAATCTCGGCATCAATGTTTCGAATGCCCACAAGTAACTGTTATTTCATCTATGAACTATCATCTCCGTAACATTCGCCGAATAAGTAGGTTTTTTCTTGATCAGGCACAAAACATATGTCCATCCGTTCTTTCATTTTGCACGTTGACTATGGTAACGCACGTCTCTATGGCGCAAAGTCAAAGACATTGAGCGCTATCAAGCCTTGCAAAATAAAGCCCATCAAACTTATTTTCGCTGCGAAAAGACTTGACAGTCCTGAGCCACTCATGGACAACCTTCATTGGCCCCCATTCGGCAACGCATCAATTCCAAATAGTATGTAATGTTTAGAAATGTATTCATGGCAATGCACCTCAGTATCTTTCAGATTTCATTTCTTACCGTCGTAACCAGAAACTGGACCAAAAACTATATCATCTATTGACCTTCACTTCTTGAGCCCCTTTGCCGAATAACATTTGGGGTATAATCATTTTGTTACTGCAGCCCCTCCTGTGTAAATGCCCCTCCGCCAAGAAACATCCGGGAGGCTCCTCAACTGTAATTCTTTTCAAAAGAGTGTTTTGAAGTCTTTACTTGTACCCAATTATTGAGTGTTTTGTGTATTAATTTATTGTTTCAACCATCTTGTTTTTTATGTACATTTATTTTTTGCCGCCTTGCTCTAGATGGAAAGCGGTTTACAAATATTGTTATGTATGTTATGTATGTATGTAAGTCCATATGGAGTCTTTTTTTAATAAAGTGCCTGAAAAATGAGTCTAAAACTTTCAAAGGTCCTTACTTGAAAACAACCATTATAAAATACACTTGTGTTGGACGGTCTACCCCTTTGCCCTCCGCAGTTGAATATTAACTCAATACATGTACCTTCAGAAGACAGTTAGCATATAGCAGTTAAATGGGTAAATCAAGATATTAATGTGGGTAAACCTTCTGAAAGTCGGGAGAAAAACGATGTCGGAAACCATTTACACAGACTTTATAAATTGAAAATCTTTCAAATCTATGTTCTTTTATGTGTTTTGAAAAGATATTGCCCTCTTTCCTTAACTTTATTTTTCTGTATTTACTTATTTTCTTACTTTATATACACTTTATTTTTATTTTAGTGATGTGACTATTTTCCATATTTTTTTCCGGAAAACGTCCGTATTTCGCTTCATTTTCCGTACGGAATACGCAAAATCCGTACTACATGTAGTAGGCATGTGTGCAATTAGTTTCGCTTTTATAGAGAACATTAACTTCTCTCAATACACTGACTTAGACAAATACAAACCCAAAATGGGTGTGATCTTTTGCATTTATGACACGTTCAGTAATCGTTACAGTAATCGTTACAGCCTGTAATAGTAATAGCAGCATAAGGGTTAAATAAATATATTCTTAAATTTCAATTGCCGTTGAGGTCGCAAATGGATTATAAAATTCTTACTTTTTGGTTTGCCATGATATTCATTTAATCAAAAATCATCACACAGTGACTGCAATTTTCAAGGACTTTCAAGGACCATTTGTGAATTTCCAGGGTTTTCAAGGTCTGGAAAAAGGATTTTGAAATTCCATGACTTTCAAGGACCTTCAAGGACCGTACGAGCCCTGTGTATAAGACTTCAAAGAATTTAGAAAGATGTGTACTCTAATTGTTCAAATTTATGTTTTGAAAAAAAAAATGCATTTCCAATGGCGGCGCTTAAGTTAGGGTGTCACCACTTCGCTGTGCCAACGTGCCTCTATGCTAATTTTAACTCTGCGCAGAAACAACAATACGATTTGCACTATGCGCAACATTCAAATGCAAATTTTGCAACTGTAATCCCGGATAGTACACTGAAGCAGTAGCGACCATTGATCAATGTGAGACTGAGACTGTAGTGTGTGTCAGTAAATGTTTCCCTCTATTTTTGCATATTACACGAACAATTCGACATAGTTACTATTCATAGAATTGCTACTGAAAAAGTTTTACTGCCACTCGACAGCTCGAGACGTTTAGGAAACAAAGTATTTTCTAAGAGGGAATTTTGAAGAGCACATAAGTTGGTCCATTGTTCCCGTTCGTAGAGGGTACTTGATCGGCCACTACGCCTGCGGTTTATCCTTGCTTAAAGACACTATCAGTGATTTGTTAAATTAGAAAATTAAAAAAAAATCATCAAAAATCAAATTTGTGCATTTCTGTAAGGCCCATGAAAGTCAATTCCGAGTTTATCGTTACTTTTCTTTTCCTGGTTGAAGAGGTGACTTTTTCATTGTTCATTATTTCAACAGATTTCATTATTGACCTAAAATGTGTGTTTTTTAAAAGCCAAATGGTAGGGCTGCAGAAAAAAGCTTGGTTTTGCTAAATTTGCTTCTAAGTTATCAAAACTATGTTTTACAAACGAAAATATATGTTTCCAATTGCTAAACCTGGTGAAAACCACAATATTTTTAAAATAATGAATTATTTTGGCAATCTTGAAATTTTGACACTGGTATTTTTATTCTCCCAAAAGCGATGTGGGCGGGTAACGAAAAACTCAAAATCGACTTTCATGCGCCTAACAAGTATCCTAACATACCCTACAAGTGCTAAGACTGAAAGCAATCTAATAAAGACAAAATCATACATTTAAGTCATTACTGTCTGTACGGACACTTACTACAACACATAATTGAATGGAGATTCATATCTTCGAGCAATGTTGTTTTCTTTCTTTTCTGTTTAAGTTTTCAGTTGCAAAAATAACTTATTAAAAAAATTAGAATTCTACAGACTTGTGCTTAACAATTATAAGCTATTTCTGAAAATTTCAAATATTTTGAATTTTTCGGGTGAATTACTAATAGTGTCTTTAAGTGTTAATCCAATCTGGAAGCTTAAAGGTGCATTTCGTGATTTCAGCACCTTCTCTTTTATTCATTGTTCACTAGATATCCTTGAGAAAAGATTAGGCACAAAATTTGAGTTGATCCTTATCTTGCAGTTTTGTGTTATGAGCGATTGCTTATTTCCCACGGTCCCATAGGTCAATGTGCTGTAATTTCTGTCCATTTATGGACAGAAAATACAAAATTGTGAATTTCTTACAGATACGAACAAATTTGCACGTAGCATCGTAGGATTAGGTACACATGGATTACTAAGGCTAAGGCCATGGAATGAAAATTTTAGATTTGCGTCCGCCGCCCGCTTGTGTCAAAACATGCCGCTGAAAATTTTCATTATTTTTAGAAAATTCATTATTTGCATAAAAAATGCTCTTCATCACAAAA